>JABXWE010017776.1:0-39051 GCA_014611495.1 Limonius californicus
TTTAAGAGGCACATTTTCTAGTTAATCAAAAATTATCCTCAAAAAGTCTTTGCTACTTCTATAGAGAACGGCGCCACACATTTTTAGAGGATGATTTACCCATTTTAATGGAGGATATTGATTTTAAAACAGATAGTGTGTTTTTTTCCTCCACGGCAGGGTTTTAATAGAAAATACGATACGTGCCATGATAGAGTAAATGATATATTTTATATATATATATATATATATATATATCGTAGTATCAAGGAAAAGCATAGAATAATCTTTAATCCACCAAAACAAAAATATATAAGGCAGCAAATTAAAAAAAATAAGTAACCTAAAGTTCTGCAAAAGTTAAAAGACCCTGTATATAACAGAACAAACAGCAATTATTTTCCGCAAATGCAGAATCTGCACTTTTTTCTGTGAAAACCTGATTACAATATCTTAAAAAGGTTAGCCTTTACAAGTAACTGAAGTTGCCCACTTGTTGGCAAGCCCGATATAAGTTTATATCAATTTGATCAACACTGAAGGGGATTGTAAAAAAAGCCATAATATACTGGGTGTTCCATTAAAAAAGCATATGTTTAGTGCAACACTCTGTATGTGAACACCTTGTATAAAAAAATAATTTTTATATACACATAGGGCGTATTCTTGTCTAGCGAAAACAGAATCTTATTATAACGCCTGGGTGAGGATCTATTTTCCGACCACGCACCGATGGGACATGCTGTATACCTACTTATAAAGAAATTTTATTGAAAATTACGATTGTAAAATATTTGAAGTATGTTTCATATGAAACAGTTGAAAACGTAAATAAGCGATAAACACTCGAAGAATAATCCGTTGAAAATCCTAAGACAAAAATCTCGAAAGACAAAATTCCAAAAACAACAATCTCGAATAACAAAAACCTCGAAAACAAACATCTCGAATTGCAACAATTCCATATGACAAAATCTCGAATGGCAAAAATCTCGAATGGCAAAAATTTCTCACAACAAAATCTCTAAAACAAAAATCTCGAATGACAAAAATCTTGAATGGCAAAAATTTCGAAAAACAAAATCTCGAAAACCAAAATGCGGTAAAACCAAACACAAGTGTTTTTAGAATACGATCAAAACCAGCATGGTTCCATATACAGTGCTTCCCGAAAGTAATGGATAAATTCTATAAAATCGTTGAGAAAAATATTTCAAAAAAATGCTCGGACACGTCGATTTTTATTTTTAAATTGTCATTTAAAGATGTAATTTTCAACCCCCCACCCCTCATCCCCTAAGCGTTAGCAACTCAAACTTTAAAAATTCAAATTCAATTCAAATAGCAAAGTACCCTTACCTCATCTGATAGCTTTCTTTATGTTGAATACAATAAAAAAAAGTTTCTCAAAATTGGTTGAAAAATAACGGAGATGTTTATATATACCAAAATGTATTCAAATGAAAGTGCCAATATTCGAGCAGGCGTTGATACGGCTCTAGCAATAAGTGATAAAAGCAATTGAAATTTATCGTTCTTAGTACGTTTTAATGTTTTAAGTGTTTATGTTGTATTTTTAAGTTTGTATGAAAAAAATCTTTTTTATTTTAAAAAAATTTTTTTATTTTTTTGGAAAAAAGAAATTTCTCTTAATTTCTCAAAACCCATCGCAATGTTTACAGGACGTACTGAGAAGATAAACTTCAATTGTTTTTACCACTCATTGCTAGAGCCGTATCAACGCCTGCTCGAATATTGACACTTTCATTTGAATACATTTTGGTAAATATCTCAGTTATTTTTCAACCGATTTTGAAAAACTTTTTTTATTGTATTCAACATAAAGAAAGCTATCAGATGAGGTATCAGAAGGGGTACTTTGCCATTGGAATTTTTAAAGTTGGAGTTGCTAGTGCTTAGGGGTTGAGGGGTGGGTGGTTGAAAATTACATCCCTAAACGAGAATTTAATGATAAAAATCGACGTGTACGAGCATTTTTTTGAAATATTTTTCTCAACGATTTTATAGAATTTATCCGTTACTTGCGGGAAGCGCTGTATACATTTACGTTTATTACATTTAGCAAAAGTAGTATCTAATAATAGCGGAGATAAGCGATACGATAAAGTATAGTAAACACAAATTCAGCAATAAATCCTCTTTAAAAGTCTTTTAAATCAATCTACACGGACCATTAACAATCTATCAAAATAAATGAAACCTTGAATCTATACATTACATTATCTTGTTGATTTCCCCTTAAGGTAGAGTATTTTATTTAAATGTTTACTAAAATAGATAACCTGAATAATGATTATAGCGTCGCTGATGATATTTCGAAATAGTGTAAATTCTTCATCTATTTTTCACATGATTCAAAGTAAACATTCAGCATTCTTGTAACAGGGTACTCAAAATGCCTTACAAATTAACCTCGATACGCAAACAAAACGTCACAATTGCACTATTTCAATATGGGAATAAATCGGAATAGAATTGAAGGGTGGCGGTAGTTCATTGGACTTGCATTGCTGACTTTGGAAAAACTGATCTGCAGACGTATTCCTCTGTGAAACATTGCTTCAGATAGTCCAAATTCATCAGTTCCTACTGAAAGTTGCAGAAATATTCGAATTTAGATGTTCCAAATACCGTGGCAGTAAAGGGTTTTCCAAAGTTTCGTATGGTACTACTTCATTAAATTTCTACTTCTGGCTTTATACACTGCTCACAAAATTAGGGGAACACTTTTTTGGGTGTCTATAAGATGTCCAGCAAATGTTGGAAGCAGGATTTTTTCTTGTTATATTATTCTCTAGACCTTTATTGACGAAGTGCAAAAAGAATTATGGTGATTCGTTTGCTTGTTTTCATCGTAGACGCTAAAATGTAAAGATAGTCTCAAAACAAAGTGGTTTTTGACCACAAAGCAAACATCTGAAACTGATCAAATTAGTTATTGGACACAGTAAAACCGTCAGTTTTGACTTTTTCAATGCTTCTGAGTCCAAAATGCGTTATTTAAGTGAAATTGATCGCGAGGGCTGTTGCTTTTCTTGAAGATGGTAGATCTATACGATATGTAGCAAACCAGCTCCAATCGACTCTATTTGTTATCTGCAGAGCTTGGCATATGTACCAAGAAACGGGTAGATATTCCAGGAGAATTGGACAAGGCCGTGAAAGAAAAACTACCCCTCGGGACGACCGGTATATTGTTAATTCTTCTCTTCGCCGACGAACTGCTATTGCTTGTGAGCTACAAAATCTACTCCGAAATGCCACCTGGTGACAATTTCCGATCAGACGGTTAGAAGACGACTCAAAGAAGTCAATATGACTTCTCGCAGGCCTGTGCGAGCTCCTCGCTTGAGCAGGAATCACACAGTTAGCCGTCCAAACTTTGCCCGCGAACATGTGCAATGGCAGCTTCGACATTGGAGGTCTGTGCTTTTTACAGACGAGTCGCGGTTTTGTCTAACTCTTTGCGATGGTCGTATACGAGTGTACAGACGTCCTGGAGAGCGATACACTGTCGCGTGTATACAGGAACTGGACTGATTCGGAGCTGGATCGGTCTGGTGTGGGGTGGCATTAGTATAGACGATCGCACAGACTTGGTTGTCGTTCCCCAACGTCTCATCGCACAAGTTTATGTTGAGACGATTCTTCAAGAACATGTTGTCCCATTTGCGAACAATTTTGGCGATGGCTTCATCCTACAACAGGATAATTGTAGAGTTCATACCGCTAATTTAACAACAAACGTCCTCCAGGAACAAGAAATCCAAGTGATGGGGTGGCCAGCCATTAGTCCAGACTTAAATGCCATCGAACACGTTTGGGATTTACTCGACAGGCGCATTAAGAAGCGTCCTGCTGCATTTCAGACTCTTCAAAGTTGTCTGAGGCCCTTATGGAAGAATGGCGAAATCTACCACAAGACATGTTAGGACGTCTTATTCGCAGCATGCCTCGACGTTGCTAGGCTGTTATTGAAGTTAATGGAGGGCACACGCGCTACTAAAGCTTGGTATTCGGCCGTTAAGCGAATTTCCATCACATTTTAAGTGATAAAACACATTTCGATTTCGGTAGTCTTCTCAATAGTTTGGTGTTACTCAAGAAAACCGTTTAATTAGAACATATTTGATGTTTGTATCTTGTTAAGCAATGCTGAAAGAACAATATACTAAAGTTGATACTTGCATCAGTCTTTAATTTGAATAATTACGCACTGCTAAAGAAGTGTTCCCCTAATTTTGTAGAGCAGTGTATATACCTTAGGTGATATAGGTCACTGTAAATAGTACTATCAAACGATTCCGAGTCCAGAATCGAAATCGATTCTTTAACTACTAGAATCGGCTCTGCAGAGTCAATGAATACTATGTTCGATTCTGGAATTGAAAACCGGTTGCCAAACCCAATTCCAGAATCAAATATTTGTATCGTTTGCTGTTATGTAAGTAGATTAAACGTTGATTTTCAAATATGTCGGACGTAATATTTATTAAAAATAATAGAAATGTTCTAACTTCTAACTTCTCATAGACATAGGTCTATGTGAAGTGAAACCTAATTTCCTTATAAAGTAATCAATTATTTGTCAAAAATGTTTTTGTTCACAGTAACAATCAAGGCGATAAAATGAGGATCAGCTTGCGAATTTTAAATCTAGCAGAGAAAAGAGTTTCTCGATTTTGGGACTGGATTTTCATTCTTCATCCTAAAATCGAATTTGTATTCTTTATTCTACAACTGAAAAACTACCTTGATTCTGAAACAGCAAACTACTTTCGATTGCTAATTCCCCTATTCTAAAATCGGACTTTGTTCAAGCTGCAAAACTACTCTCGGTTCTGGAACTGGTATTCAATTCTTCATTCTAGAATCGAATTTCAGTTCTGTATTCTAGAATCGCAAAACTATTCGAGTCTGCACCTGGATTTCCATTCTTCATTCTAGGATCGAATTCTGATTCTCGGTTCTAGAACTAAGAAACTATTCTCGATTTTAAAGACAATTTTGTATTCTCGATCCTAAAATTAGCGTTCGATCGAAGTGAAAAGAGATTCTCGATTCTAACAGCGGATTCTCATTCGTCATTATAACGAATTTCGATACTCTATTGTAGAACTAAGAAACTACTCTCATCTCCCAAATCAGTTTTGATTCCTGGTCTTAAAATCGGACTTGAACTGAATAGAGATTCCTGGATTACCATTCTTCAATCTAAGATCGGATTTCGATTAAAGGTTCTAGAACTGAAAACTGCTCTCGATTTTAAAGTCTTATTTTGATTCCCGAACCTAAAATCGGACTTAGATCGAAGTGAAAATATTTTTTATTCTGGGACTAGATTTCTGGTCTTCCTTCTAGAATCAAATTTCAATTCGCTTTTCTACAACTGATTAATTATTATTATTATTAATTATTTTCGCTTCTAGAATTGAATTTTCAACATTCATTCTAAGATCGAATTTCAAATCTCGAGTCCAAAACCGAAAACTACTCTCGATTCTAACATTAAGTTTTGATTCTCGATCCTAAAATCAGAATTTAATCGAATTGAAAAGAGGTTCTCGATTTTTCAAATGGATTTCCATTATTCATTCTAGGATTAAATTTCGATTCTCTATTCTACAGCTAAAAATCTGCTCTCGAATCTGAAACTGAATTTCCATGCTTCCCTTTAAAATCAAATTTTGCTACCCGACCCTAAAATCAGACTTCAATCTAATTTAAAAGAGATTTTCGATTCTGAAACTGGATTTCCATTCTTCATTCTAGGGTAGGATGTTGATTTCCGATTCTAGAATCGGTTCTGATTCAATCTTAAAATTGGAATTCGATTCTCGAATTTAGAACTGAAAAATGATTCTCTATTCCAGATTAAAAATTTGATTCTCTATCCTAAACCTTGTATAGTGGAAACTGAAAAGCGATTCTCATTATAGAATCAGATTTCGAATCTCAATACTAAAATTACTTCGATGTCTTGACAACATAACTTTAAATTATGTGAAAAGTAAACAAAATGTACTTATATATATATATGCTAATACGAGGCTTGTTCAACTGAAACCCATCTTTGATCAACTTAGCCTTGAAAACAAATGCAATAAGTCAAATGACGTTTGTTAATGTTAGTAGTGTTTGTAAGCAACACATTAATAAGTTTCTGGTGTTTGAATTTGATTCTTACTTTTAAAACTTCAATTTTGAAATGGCGTTTGTTGTTGGAAATCCGTCCAAGTTTGATCAGCGTGCGATCCTACAATCATGTAGCCATTGCAAATTCATACGCGAATGCGAACAGTGTATGGAAATGCATGTATTGCATACCCAACTGTGAAGGAATGGTGCCAAAAATTTAAGAATGGACAAGAGAGGACTATGGATGAACCGCCACCAGGTGCACGGGGTACTGCCTTAACAGAAAACTATATGGCATATGTGGAAGGCTTTATTAGAGAAAATCATCGTATTTCAGTTAGAGAAATTTCAGAAATTGTTGGTTCGAGTGTAGGATCTGTCCTTAGTATTGTTCGTAATCAGGGTTACAGCAAAGTTTGTTCGCAGTGGATTCCTCGTCTCTTGTCTAAGGAACAAAGATGCTCGCAAATGGGCAACACCTGCAACAGTTCACAGACTATGGTGGTGACTTTCTTCTGTCAATAGATGCTGGTGACGAAACTTGGTACCATTACTACGAGCCATTTTATCCTCGACGCAGTGGAAACATTCAAGTTCACCACCACCGAAGAAGTTTAAAGGACAACCTTCTGCAGGCAAGGTGATGTTAACATTTTTCGACCATGAAGGGCCCTTATTGATAGAGTTTAAGCAACATGGAGTAAATGTCATTGTAAATCTGTACAATGAAACTTTGAACAAGCTTCATCAAACAATAAGATGGAAACGTCAAGGAAAACATAAGTGTAGGGTCATTTTGCTGCACGACAAGTCAAGACTAGGCTTCATGTTACTAATGTGGTAAAAGAAAATCTTCAACAAAAGAAATAGAGGGTTTTAGAGCTTTCGCCCTGTAGCCCTGATCTATCGCTTTGCTTTCTCCATATTTTAGCACCGCTGAAAAAGGTGTTAAAAGGTCGCAATTTTGAGTCTGAGACAGAAGTACAGATAGCTGTGGAAGACTACTTCAATCACCAGCCACACGAATTCTATGAGCAGGGTATACGTCGGTTAGTAAAACAATGGGATAGGTGCCTTAATTGTGACGGTAATTATTTGTAATTAAATTGTTGAATAAATTTTGTATTAAGCAAAGATGGGTTTCAATTGAACACACCTCGTAAAAGGCCTTGGAAATTTGTTATCTTTCTTTAAAAGGCAGTTTTGTTTACAAAATAGTTTTTATCATATATATACTTGAGTAGTCTGTATGTAAGTAGTTGATTTTTATGTTTATTATTGGACTTCCCAGAATTATTACAGGATGTGCCCCCTTGAATACCTTCAATTTTCTATAATGATAATGACTTTTTGTTCGTGTGGAATACATTTGCTGTTTGATTCAATTATGTATTAATAATGTGTCACCCGCATGAAGTATTTTTTCCACGATCATGATAAAACCCAGAACGTTTCAAACTATTTTCCGTTTTCAATCGATTATGTTGCCTATGTGCGTAACTTTTAATTACATTGAAAAAATATTCATGGAAAGAAGTTCATTCAAGTTTATAACTACGCTTTTAAGTAATTACATGCGAAAGTGGAAACTTTAAAATAATTATCAGGTGCCTTTAAAAGCAACGCCGCTTCTAATTATTGCCAGCAGAGCTTTTTGACTTTTCAGCACTCCCATTAATTTATTTTCGCAATTAGAAAATTATTCTAATTCGTTTTCAGTGTAAACTACTTTAGACTAAAAGGGCAAAGTCGTCGCTGGTAATTATTCAAGTTCATGTAAAGCTCTCAAGCTCTGCTGGCAGGTCTGAGACTCGCTCTACCGTTGCTAACTTCAGTCATTAATTACACCTAGAAACTTACGCTGTCTTAAAGCACTCACCTACTACCACCCACTCTTGCCTCGCCCATGCACGAAATAAACAAAAAAATCCAATTTAGAAATTTGAATAAGATTACAGCAATTTCTGTGGCGGATGAAGACGTAGGTCGCAATTTTGCAAAACGTTCACCAAAGTTTGAGAAAGTTGAAACGTTACTCGAAAAAATGTTGCTATTTTGTCACTCTGTAGTTTGCACCCCGTATTATTATATATTCAAGACGAGAAGTCTGCGTTCTATATTGCGGGCACATAATTCCGTGCGGATTTATATGCAAATAACAGAGGTAACGTTATGTAATTCACAAAATAGGACTTAGAGCAAATAAAAAATGTGTTACTAATGACAAGTTGCGTCTAATGCAGCCTTTAAATATGAACACTTTATAATTAATTAAATTAATTATTGTTTAAAGTCGATGAATCTATATTATAGAAAAATGCTACTTTTCACAACTCGCTACGCTGCAAGTTTCTAACCAATTCTTGTAGCTAAGCTATGCTACGAGCTACTGATGTAGCTAAACTACAACTACTGCTAAAGTATCTATTTCGTTTACTTTTCAGTAAAATATTTTTTATAGTAGGTACCTACCACCTGGTTAAACTACGTTTTTTAAACTATTTATATTTCGAGTAAGCTAGCTACAAAAACAGCTTAACAAGCCAATGAAAACAAATTCATGATATTTCTGAATTTATTTTTAAAATTTTAAATTTTAATTGATCTAATTATTGTTTAAAATCAATAATACTATCTTACAGAAAAATGCTACTTTTCAGAGCTAGCTACGCTACAAGTTTCTAACCAATCTTGTAGCTAAGCTATGCTACAAGCTATTTAAGTAGCTACACTACACTACAACTACTGCTAAAGTATCTATTTTAGTTACTTTTCAGTACAATATTTTTTATTCTACCTACCACCTGGTTAACCTAATTTTTTTACAGATATTTATATTTCGAGTAAGCCAGCAAAAACAGTTTAACAGGCAAATAAAAATAATTTAACAGCTTTTGTACTTTTATTTTTAAAATTTCAAATTTTAATTCATCTAATTATCGTTTAAAATCTACATTATAGAAAAATGCTACTTTTTACAGCTAGTTATGCCACAAGTTTCTAACTAATCTTTGTAGCTAATCTATGCTACTTAAGTGCAACTACTGCTAAAATATCTATATCAGCTACCACCTGGTTAAACTAATTTTTTCACAGTCATTCATATTTCTAGCGAGCCAGCAATAAGAGCAGCTTGACAAGCCACTAAGTGCAATTATTTTTAGAATTTTAAATAAGGATAACTTGCTTGTTTGACATTTGAAGACACCAATACAGGATGTATAGGAGTAATTCTTAACAGTAGCCTCACGCTTAGTTTCCTGTTAGTAATCACTTCCTCTGGGAATATTCTAAGCTTAATATTGACTACAATGGTAATACTTTACTTACTAAATTAAGCACATTTTTAAGTTAAAATATTACAAACAAAGTTATCTGAAAATCAAGTTTACACTTCGATTTTGAGCTACAGCTATAATTTATTTATAACTTTCTATATGAGACTTTTCGTCTCAAGTAACGCACTACTTTGAAAAGCTTCCAACCATGTATTAATAAAATACTAATTATGTTCTTCTTAAAGACCGAATATTAACAATTCAAGAAAAATCGATTTCTTAAGCAGAAATATAAATTTGAAAGTCTAAAAACAAAATAAATTACCCAACCTGCCTTCTGAATCTGAAAAAAAACGAGGCCGTGCTGAAGAAACGACAAAAGAAAAAAAATGACAAATGTATCTGTAAATATATTCTGAGTAAAACTATGACCCAAATTTTCCGCCACAAATCATGCAATAAATCAGAGCGTACAAATCCGCCCCCTAAAGTATAAGTGGCAGCAAGTTAGGGAGAGCTCCACTTTGTCTTAGCGCTCCCGCTTCCTGCGAGGAACTTTACCAATTCATCTCCCTGCAGAAGATGCTTCCTCTCTCCTAGCTCTTTACTACAAATGCCTTCCGAACTAGATTTGCTGGCTCTAAAGAGGCAGCGATATGTTTGTATTACGAAACTGCAGGATTTGCTTGATATTTATAGACCTTAGAATTTGAATTTAGATGCGCTTTTGCTCGCGAAACGCCTCGAAATATGCTGCATACCCACGTACATGCATTGTCTTCTGAATTTTGCTACGCTATTTACTGAAATAGAGTATGTGTTTTAGTATAACACTTAAATTTAACTGCTATGTAGTTTATTATTTTTAACAACACATTTATTTTATTTAATTATTTGGATTTATTCAGTTTTTTCAGGAAACGTTAACTTAAAGGATATTCAAACACCTGATGGGCGAAATTCGGGAATATGACAGTCATAAATTGCCTAAAAAATTAAGTAATTGCGAATAAATTGAACTACTGCATTATATGGTTTGGAAAATTAAAAGTGTTCGTTTTCAATAAACTTAACATATAAATTCTCTTCCCCTTGATAGACTATATACTAGCAAAGAAACCAACATCAACATGACGGTGGTGGTTGCCCTAATGGTTTTCAATTGAATGAACGCGTTTTTTTTTTGGAAAATGTTCCGACTGGATGGACGATTCATATTAAATCTTCTTAGATATATGGGTCTTTCCATATCAAGTCAACTTATGTTTGAACATTTACATCACCGATTTTTATTAAATTAACTGATAAGTGTTAGTATATGGAGACATTCAAAAGTACAAATTTGGGAGTTGAAATATTTAGCTCTTCGACGTTATAGGCTATCAAATTTAGAGCATTTTTTTCCCTATAAACGTGTAGATTTTAATTTAAATAAATGCATATATTTTGCGACAATTGTTTAAATGATGGTGTATACATTATTTTAAAATACCTATATGAAATGCGCTTTCATGTGATGGATAACTCGCCCAAGTTTGTTTGTTATATTCATACAAAACGTACGCCTACTTGATCAGAAACTTTTTTGAATTTGTTGCAAATCGGTGTAGCTAATTTTGATTAAAAAAATGCGTGTACGAAGTCGGACAAATATGAAACGGGATTGGCACTACTGCGGACGCTATAAGAAACCGACTGTTTCCAAATCATATCCAAATTGTAGCTGGAACTTTCGTCTACACATAGCTAAAACGGCATCCTGTCACAACTTGCGTGGTAGGCTGTGCATGCGAATGAACAAGTTAGTGCAGCTGTCACATGTGACACAAGTCAAACATGAAGCAGAGAGGGAACATTAAGTTTTGTTTCTTGTCACAACGAGAAACCCCGTAACGATCGAAAAAGTCCGATAACTTGTGGCGGCTGATCGACGACTGACACTGAGAGTGATGGAGCAGGAGTTGAGTATTAGCCGTGAAACCATTAGAACCATTTTGGAGAAGGAGTTGAAGAAAAGGTAGGTCTGTGCCAAATTTGTCCCGCACAATTTGAACGCTGAGCAAGAAGCCCATCGAGTGGACACCTCCCGCGACTTCATTGCAACAGCTAACAGTGACCCAAATTTTCTGGATTCAATTGTTACTAGTAACGAGTCGTGGTGCTTCCAGTAGATCCAGAAAGCAAGAGACAAAGCATGGAAGACGTTTCCCAGGCCAAAGAAATTCCGTCTCCAAAAATCGAAAGTGAAAACCATGCTGATCACTTTCTTCGACAGTCAAGGCATCATTCACAAAGAATTTGTGCCACCGGGTGTCACCGCCACTAGCCTGTACTACAAGGGTGTCATGACGCGTTTACTAAAACGCATTCGACGTGTGCGACCGCTTTTGGCAGCCTCCGGCAAGTGGCTCCTTTTACACGACAATGCCCCTGTGCATTCTGCCTTGATTGTGAAGACGTTTTTGGCTACAAGAAATGTCCCAGTCTTAGAACATCCTCCCTATTCGCCGGATCTGTCTCCAGCGGACTTCATGCTGTTTCCTCAGCTGAAATTTACCCTCAAGGGAAGCGCTTTGACGACGTGGAAGACATTCAACGGAATGTTACCGCCGAACTAAACGCACTTCCTCGCGACAAGTTTAAGCAGGCTTTCCGCGACTTGTATCGTCAATGTCAACTGTGCGTAGAAGTCGAGGGAGATTACTTCGAAGGACGCTAGAGGTATTTTCACCTATCGCTACCTCACATGCTTTGTATTTGATCAATCCCGTTATATATTTATCCTACCTCGTATGTCGACTATAAACCTTTTAATTGTACATAGTTTTATCTTAGGATCTCAATGGGAACATAGCGAAAAAAAAAATATTTTTCATCGGCGGCTCTACTAATTATGCCAATCTTGCTTGAAACAAAAACAATTCGCTATTTGTTATTTGTTATGATGAAAACACAATCTGACTTTGGCTCTTACAATTAATAATTTAATAATTTGGCATAATTTTACTCACCACAGAAAGGAACTACCTGCAAAGAATACACTCTTGAGGAGATATTTGTGAAAACATCGAAACTAACTAGTTTGCATTGCGATGGTAAACTTAAACTAGACAACTTATTGATGAATTCGGAAGAATTTTTAGCTGAATATTTTGGTGTGTATTCTAAACCAATAACTATATTATTTAATATTTTTACTAACATGTGGTTGGGTGTGTTTATGTTTGAGACTACCGGTCTAATAGGCATTTGGGGTTTATATATTTTTATTAAACCGTATAGTTTTGGTGGTTGTGGGTTTGGATGTAGTGTTTTTCTATTCTCATAATTAAAGAGCGGATTATATGCAAAGCACATATATTTTAATTTTTGATTTATTTGTAGTTTCCAAAGTATTTTCTCTCATTGAGTAATCCTATAATAGAATCTGCTCTCCTCGTTACAACGTGCCCGATACTCCAATAGTGTTGATCTCTTGCGAATATTATACATATTATATACTTACCTACAATGAGTAAATCGAACAAGATTGCCTCATGGATTAAACCGTATCCAGAACTAGTAATGGATGGCGACAAACTATTTTGTCGAGCTTGCAGCAAACAGGTAAGTTAAATAATTTTTCTTATATAAATTAAAATTATTTTTCATATTATTATGTACGTAACTAAAGCAAAGTCATGACAGGGAAGGTAGTGTTTGTGTTTGTCTTTACTTACTTACTTACTTATCCCTAGGCCTTTCTACCTTTAGGTGTAAGGCTGGTGGAGTTGAGTCTTGTATTTTTGTCTCCACTGTTTTCTGTCTTGCGTTAGATTGCGTATTCCATTCCATGTTATTCCTTTTTTCTCTGCTTCTTCTCTCACTTTGTCGATCCATCTTGCTCTTGGTCTTCCTTTTTATATTTTTTCCCGGCACTCGCGTTTCGAACACTGTTTCTGTAAATCTGTCGTCCGGCACTCTACACACATGTCCAAACCATCTCAGTTGCCCTTCTATGATTTTATCGTTGATAGATTCTATTTGCAGGTTTTGTCTGAATGTTTCATTTCTTATTTTGTCCTTCCTTGTTGTATTTTCTATTTATCTCATAAATCTCATTTCCATTGCGTTAATTCGTGTTTTTAGTGTCCATGTCTAACTGCTATATGTGATTGTTGGTATGCACACTTTTTTACGACTTCGGTTTTTATCTT
The DNA here is from genome assembly GCA_014611495.1 of Limonius californicus. Taxonomy (NCBI): domain Eukaryota; kingdom Metazoa; phylum Arthropoda; class Insecta; order Coleoptera; family Elateridae; genus Limonius; species Limonius californicus. The sequence continues at coordinate 13,613 of JABXWE010017776.1, forward strand.
CTTCGGCACTTTTTCCTAGAAAAGTTGTCTTCATTGTGTTGAATATACTTCCCACTTTTCCCATTCTATTATTTAGTTCCTTATCCAATTTCCCATTTTCTTCTATTATTGCGCCTAAGTATTTAAAAAATTCCACTTGTTCAATTTGATTTCCGTCCAGATTTATTTCATGGGTTATCTTTGTACTTGAGATTATCACTGTTTTTGTTTCTCCGATATTAATTTTCATATTTATTTTCTTTAATTCGTCCTCTATTACTTTAAGGTTGTATTGTAAGTTCTCCTTCGTATCTGCTATCTAGGCCATGTCATCTGCGAACATCAGTTCTGTCAACTGTGTTTGTCTCATTTGCCAGTATCTCAGTGTTAGTGTCTTCATATTTTTCTTGGCTTTCTTTATAGCCCAATCTAGTACCGTTGAGAATAGAAGTGGGCTTAATACACACCCCTGCTTGACCCCTTGTCTTGTTTCAAATTCCTTGGATTCTTCGATATTTGTTCTTACTCTGTTAGTATTTCCTTTGTACATGTCTTTTATAACTTCTATGGTATTTTTATTCACTCCCCTTGTCTGTAGTACTTCCCAAATGTCTTCCCTTCGTATTCTATCGAACGCTTTTTCCAGATCTATAAAGCATATATGTATCCTATCTCTGTTCTAATTTATTAATTTTTAACTTGTTTGTCTAATTATGAATATGAGATCTTGTACACTTCTGTTTTTCCTGAGGCCACATTGCGTGTCTTCCAACGTTGGTTCTACTTTAATTTTTATTCTTTTTTCTATTATTCTTGCAAATACCTTCCCTGGAACACTGGAGAGTGTTATTCCTCTGTAGTTGTTACAGTTTCTTTTGTCACCTGTCTTACATATAGGTAGGATAATGTCAGTTTTCCAATCCTTCGGTATTTTTGCGTTCTTTAATGCATCGTTCATTATTTCCATTAGTTTGTTTATTCCTTCTCTTCCCATGTATTTTATCATTTCCGGGGTGATTTTGTCTTGTCCGGGTGCTTTATCTAGTTTTAACTTTCTTATTGCCTCTTCTATTTCTTCTTGTCTTATAATTTCTATTTCTTGTTCATCGTTTTCTGCTTCTTCCTCCTCCTCTTGATTTTGAGCATCTGTGTACGTTAACTCTCCATCAATCCATTATTTCATTCTCTTTAGTTATTATATTTCCAGCCTTATCTGTTATATTTAGCATATTATATTCCTTTCTTTTCCTTAGTTGTTTTAGTATACAATAAAATAATTTTTGGTTCTCTCTATAGTTATGTGTCTTTTTATGTCCAAATTTCTCCCATGATTTCTTTTTAGCCTCTTGGATTATTATTTTAACTTCTTTTCTTTTTTCTTTGTATATCTCGTAATCTTCATCCCCTTTTGGATTTAAATATTTTTTCCACACTTCTTTTTTGGTCTTTATTTTTCCGTATTTCATTTGTCCACCATTCAATTTTTCTCATGTTGTTGTTTGTTACTTTCGATTTGCCGCAACTTTCTTTCGATGCTTTCAATATGCTGTTCTTGAGGGATTCCCATTTTTCTTCTATGTTTGCGTTTTTTCCTTTGTCTTTTAATTTTTCATCTAGTAGCTTTTGGTATTTCTTTTGGTACTTTTCCTCTCTTGATTTAAAACATTTTAATTTTTCATTTATTTTTTAAACTTTTCATTGTCATTATCACTAGGTAGTTGTCACTTCCTATCTCTGCTTCTCTTCTGACTTTTATACCCTTTACCATTTGTTTTTGCTCACCAGAAAGTAGTCGATGATTGATTTCTCATTTCTGCCTTCTGATATTCTTGTATATTTATGTATATTCTTATGTTTGAACTTTTGTGTTTGTCATGATTAAATTATTTTCAATACATGCTTCTATTATTCTTTCGCCGTTGTTATTTAATGTCTCTTCTCTTTCCTTACCCATATATTCTTCTTTTTATCTATTCTTCTTTCCTACTCGTCCGTTTAAATCCCCATTATTATTAGATTTTCTTCCCCACTATCTATTTGCTTTTGTAACTCCCAGAAGAATTTATCCTTTTCATCTTTTCTTGCGTCCTCATTTTCCCCATATGCTATAATTATTGTCCATATTTCTTCGTCTACTAGTTTTATTTTTACGGTTAATAGTCTTTCGTTTACGTACTTTTCTTGTATCACGGCTCTTAGTCTATTCAAGGCGATTATTAATCCGGCTCCTTCCTTTGCTCTCCAATTCTCATCTACTCCGGGCCAATATATCCAGTATCCTTTATGTATTTTCTTTAACCCTTTTCCTTTCTTTTTTGTTTCCGTAATTCCCAGTATTTCTATATTATATTGTATCATATCTTCTACTAGTTCTTCTTTCCCCATACTGCTTCTTACATTCCACGTGCATAATCTTGCGTGTATCTGTCCCGTAATTTGCTTTATCATGATCTCTGTTGCATTGCCTTTTTCCTTTTCCTTTTCTTTTTGTTTTTAACCAATATCAAAGGTTCTTATATTAATATTGAATTATTTGTCGTTGTAGGTGTCTTCTGAGAGAAAATTCTTGGTAAATCAGCACAATAAAACTTCTTCACATATTGCAAAATGTCAAAAATAGAAGCGAAGCAGTTGATCTCAGTAAACCATGACTCAATGTTCAGGGACGAGTTCCAAAAAACCGGAGCAAGAAGAATTTAATAATGAGTTATGTAAGGCATTAATTTCGTCTAATATACCGTTTTCGAAATTAAATAATGTTAATTTAAAATCTTTCTTACAAACATTTTGTAAACAAAATGTACTCGACGAAAATACCTTAAGAAAAATTATGCAAATTCGTGTTACAATGAAACAATGTCTGAAATTAGACAATTAATGGGTAGTAATTTTGCTTATATAATTGTAGATGAAAGTACGGACAAATGTGGCTGTTACATTGCCCATTCATTAATAGGGATTCTTCATGAAGACATTTTACACATCATATTTAATAGCTTCCAAACAATTTCAAAAAACAAATAATTTAACAATTGCCCGATTTGTGCAGGAAGGTTTGTCAAATTTTAAACTATAGCTTCGTTTCAAACATTCGCAAATAAATAAATAATAAACGAATTTGATAGATTGTGTAAGAAAGCTAAGGGTGACATACAGAGGTGATCTCATATATCAAAAATTTAATAGCGTCATACAAAAAATGAGGGGGTTCTGAATTTAAAACAAATTAACCAAGTTCTTAGAGGCGAAATAGTAAGAGATAGTAATTTCAGTTTCAATTTGGAATTTAGTGTTAAGCTAAAAATGCACCCATTACTTCTGTCGACGTAAAAAGAAGCTTTTCTATTTATAAACATATGTTTTCAGATAGAAGGTGATAATTTCTTGTCAGAAAATTTCGAACAACTTCTAATCATAAATTATTTTAGAAATAGTTCTTAGACTAATATTTCTAGGCTTAGTTTTTATATATAATACGAGTAAGTTAATTAGTGTATGTATTTGTTGATTTTCTGCAATAAAAATTATTATACTTGAGTTTACAACTTTTATTAATTATTCTTGTTATTTTTGCATATTTTGCTGCATATATGGCCCAAGTATATGCATATCTTCCAAAAAAATCTCTACGCATATATTTCAATTTTGCCGTGCATATTATCCGCTTTTTACTCATAATCTGTTAAGGGGTAACAATACAGTTATTTAATGTTTGTTTTAGTTTGTTATGGTATTTTTGTGTGATCTATATTTAAGGTTTCTAAATTTGAAGTCGTTATACAATTATTAATTTTTTGGATGTGATCATCTTTATATAAATTAACTAAAGTGTAACCTTTATCTACTCTAACAGAAATGAGAATGTTTGTTGTGACTTTCTTTAATTGGCGCAAAATAAAACAAACGATTTGTTCAAATCAGGTATTTACAAATTAACCTGTTCACAGTGTGATTATGTATACATAGGTCAGACAATTAGAAATTTTAATACCAAATACAAAGAACACATATGCTCATACAAATACAAACACCCAGAAAAATTCACAACAGTACAAAAATAAATACCTGTTGCAATTGAGTCTATTATTATTATTAACATATAAATATTATAGCTGTTCACTTAACCTTCTGCTTGACAGATGACAGGACACTAAATTGGATTTCCGTGATGTCCGCCACTGAAAATTGTCACAGTAATAAGGTATTTTTAATTACCACTATATAGTTGTCAGAAATTCTCGATATGCGAAAACAACTATAGATTATTGGAAATCATCCTGACCTAGGCCATAAAGTTAATTATTATTATTATTATTATTATAAAATTATTATGTTATATTATGATATTATTACAGTTTAACACTGTAAGGCCTTCAACCAGAGCGCTTTCTGAAATAACCAATACAAACCTCTTTCTCATTACTACAATGAAGATCTTAAACAGCTTATAACTCTAATAATTTTCCTGTACTCCCATATAAGTCTACCGTCTTTGAACTTTGCCATGCTATAAACGGTCTTGGACTGTAGCAATACATGTTGTATTTGCAGCAACACTCTAAGACTCAACAGAACTAGGATCATTATATGTTATGAAAACATGAGAACGTGCGTTTATATTATGCTTCAGCAACATATGGAACTTCCGCTTTTAGATAAAAATATCACAAGTAGTAGCCGTACCCGCTAACGGAAGGAACAACGTATATCCAAGTACGGTTGATGTAGAGCTAAAACAATATTATGCTAAACCTATTAATCGAATGTTCAATAAACACCAATTAAAGCCAACATTGTCAAAAAAAAATCTTAAGAATATTAATTTTTGAACTAGAAAGTTCCACAGAAAAACAGCCTTTTTTGCATTACAACGCCCTAAAACAATGTAACATAATTTCAAATTAGCTTACTCAATTAAAAGCCAACAGACAAGCACATCTACCTTCCGTTTCCGCTTCACATTATCTGTATCTGTATCTGTATCTGTTTCATTAAATTCTTAAGAGTACTATAGTTAGCAGAACACGACACTTATATAAATTCTTAGAAAACCTTGGAAAATCAGAAATAAATAAAAAATAAGTTCTTCTGTCTTCTATTCTTCTTCTTAGAGTGCTTTATCTCTTACGAGACGAGACGTAGCGATCTTCTCTCCTATGCCTGTGTTGCGCGTTTTTAGAGTGTCACAGACATAGAGCACCTACAATTTAGCGTGGGCTCCGAACCACGGAAAGTGTAAACATTTCTACTCCAGAAAAGTTTTTCTAAGCAGAATACCTGGTTTGCCATTGCCTTGCGAGGGAGAACGGCCGTTAAAAATCCGATGTTCCGGTGCCGGGAATTGAACCCAGGACCTTCAGCGTAGAAGTCCAAAGAGCTAACTTCTAGCCCACGGCCGTCTCTGTCTTCTATTACAACACACTTTTCCTAGTTTTCTACAACACAAAACCGATATTACTGTTAAAATCGCCATATCGTTTTTTTTTCCACAAAATTAATGCTTTCCTAATACCTACCATAGACATCCGGTTCTTATTAATTTTAGATTTGACAGGTGTATGATTGTTTCTGAAATGGAAAATATCATACCATGGAATTAGCCAAATAATACAGGGCGTTACACTGAGAACATTATCATAATATCTCTTCCGTTTAAATTGAAGACAACCCTCCGTTTGCTTGTGTTAACTGCCCGTTGTCTTTTAAAATAATTATTTTTTTATAGGAATTCATAACTTACCGAATCGAGGCGCTCTACATTTCAAAACAACCTGTATATGTACTTAAGGAGATGCAAAAACATAAGCTTAAATTGTAATGTATGTAATTCGTATATCCGTGGTGGAACCTGGTGTCAGAGTTTTCAGGTCACGTTAGTGCCTCTAACTTGGCCTAACGACTACCACCGTAGTGGTAACCGGGACCGAAGGCTTTGACGTGCCCTCCGAAGCAGGGAGAGTCGCTGCTGTAGTACCACTATACGGGCCACCCATTCTAATACCCGAGCCTATGTTGCTTAACTTTGGTGATGGTTTGCCCTGCACTAACAGCGTTTGGCTATGCGACCGACAGGCGTAAATTGAAGACTTATCGGCAAATCCAGTCTTTAGTGAATACAGAAACAAGAAGTAGATATAACACATTTATATTTGTTTTGTGTAGACGCTAGGATATAATAACTATGGTATTGTTAGAAGGCATTTTACTATAAATAATTTTGAATAACTTTCAAATATACAACCCAATTTATATGAAATTTAGAATATCGCAGTATTTGAAAGCCTAATCGAAATAGAGCTTTTTCAAGGCTTTTTTAGGCAGAACCTAAACTGTATATTTGACACCCAAATATAACCCGGAATATAACCTTTTTGTTCATCTTTGCAGAGTTATGTAAAACGATCTCCTTTCTACTTAAACCGTGCGCATACTTTCGCTCGCCTCTGCGCGTTTGTCGAATATTAGAAACAGCTTTGTTTTGCAAATATTACTTAAAAAATATCATTGAAAGTAGAAATACTTTCATATATTTGAAAGCGGCTATTTAGTATATGTAAGTCCTTTAATGCGAAAGTAAAATTCTCACTAAACGTTGAAAAAAACAATGATGGCCAGGAAAATCCTGCTAGAAGTTTAATCAACGCTTTCTTAACAATCGCGTATTATATAGTCTTTAAATATTTCTTATTAAACAGAATTAAATAAAAACATTGACACTATATCTGCGCTATTAAACATTATTGTCATTTTGTAACGCGATACCTTATTAAGGCTGCCCGACAAAGAAATCTCGAACAGAAGCTGTAATACAGCTCTTAAATTGAGCTGCGTTTTATGCAAATGAAAGAAATATGATAAACGTAGCGTAGGTAACCACGTTAGCAAGCATGCAATCTCCGTGAATGGCGTCCCTCATCAAAATTCCTGCAGATGAGTCTGTTTCCATGTGTGCATGTAAATTGCCAAGCACTTAGCGAATGCAGCCCTGCTGAGAGGTGTGGCAGCAGCAAGATTTAATTTAATTTGTCGCCTTCGTGTTCCTGCTGCCGCTACTGCTAGCGCTCGAGGGTCCAATTAGTGCAGCCAACCTATGTACGCTAGACACCTTCATAAGTAATGAAGACCTGTTATAATCTTTTCATTCGATATTTTATCACATGCTGGTTAACGAAACCTCTCATTTGGCATGCACAACGAGCACGAGAGTTTCCGTAATTATGCGCTTTTTTGAATTTCACCCTATTTATTTTAAGTGCTCAGCTGATACGCTGCCCTTTTTCATAAGAAACCTTTTCGCACCTCCGTCTTTCGAAGTTTACGCCGGAAGGAGAATACACGAAATAAAAGTTTGAGTCTTGAAATTTAAACCTGAAGCTAAATTTGTGTCGCCTAAAACATATAAATATGCAACCCAACTGACATTTGTACATGCAAAATATGATCTTTATAATTAGTTTTCGAAAGCTCGGTACCGCAAAATTTAACCCTGACAAAGGAAACTAATATCCGGAAACCGCTCGTATACATACACTTAAAATGATCTCGGTTTCAACGACAAGTATACAGGGTGTCTCGCAATAGGATGTACATAGCTTCAGTACGTGTCCTGGCCTCTTTCTAAGTCGAAAACTTGCAATAGGGACCTTGGCGTCCTATCCGAAGGTTTTCCAAAGTTTTATTTTAGAAATGCAGTTACCACCCTGCCAAAATTTGGTTAGCTAGCCGTCCAACGCTAGTAGTGGGACTTCTTTCAATTCAATTGAGAATATTTTCCTCTAAACCAACGTTTCTCCACAGTGGTCCTTCACGTTTTGATTATGGTACTTTACCAGTTTCACTAATAGTACGATGCACATTGCTGAAAACTCGGCTATCTGGTAATATGCGGCCAGGAAATCGGCGACGATAGTCTTGAATCGCTGCACGTGCATTTCCGTCGCAAAGCCCGTAAATCTAATGCATATCCGCATATTCTTCATTAGTAAATGTTGCCGTACTTATTTTATGACATATAATAAACACAACAGTTAGTTACATTGTTTTCAAAGCCCTCTAATACATCTTTTGTTTATGATCTTTGAGCGTAACGGTAAGATTCAAATGTGAATAACTTTGTAATGATTAATTTTAGGTTATATGTTTATTAGAAGTTTTCGACTTATAAAGAGGCCAGATACACGTACAGAAGCTATATACAATGTATATAGCTTCATCAATAGGATGTATACATATAATACATCCTATTACGGGACCCCTAGCGTTTGCGAAGGCAAAGTTCAGATTTGCTTTGTTTACTGTATTGCATTTCCTACTTACAAAGATTTCTTTTTTTGGAGACAATGAAAAAAGATTGAAATTGTTTTAGTAGTTCTAACAGTTATGTACGTCGTGGGGGACAATGATAATAGTTGCTGATTGCCTGAATTCGGAGTTGTTATATATACAGTGTGATCATTTTATCTTGTAACAAGTTGGTAGGCTAAACCTACGATAATATGCACGAACATACCCGGATAGACCCTTTCCATCACATGCCTTTAGGCGTTTGGAAAGAAATTTCTGGCAATATAGACAATTTTCCAAGCCAAAAGTGATACAACGACATGTTACAACTGTAAAAGCTGAAGCGGCAGACATCGAACAAGTAACTGGTAATGTCCATATCATCCAATGAGAAGTTGCAAGAACTGTAGGCTTTAGCCAAAGTTCAGTATTTAAAATTTTTAAAGCAAACCGTTTTCATCCTTTCCACGTCATATTAGTGCAATACCTTATTGAAGACGGTTATACACGTCGAGTGAATTTCTGCCAGTTTTTAAGAAACGAAGTTACTACTGATCCGCTGTTTGAAGAAATATTCTATTTTCTGATGAAGAAACGTTTAGTACGAATGGTTGTGTAAATAAACATCTACGAAACTCCGGACGATTTACGTGAAAGAATTATTAAGTTCTGTAGGCCAGGGGCTTCGGTGGAATAGTGCGGATACGCACTACCACTCGTGGTCACGCGAAATTCCGTCCGATCGGTCGAGGTATGGAATCCCGATTGGGGCGACCGCATTTGCTTAGTTAAATTTAGGGTGCATGTTGCATGAATGTTTAGTGTGTAAGGGACGTCTGCACCCCCCTGAAGTAATGCGAAAGCGATTTCCAGGGGGGGGAACGGTAGTATAAATGAATGAGAAAAAAATCATGTGTCAATAACATGCTAACTCATGTTAGAAATTCTGCGGCGGATTGACTTATGTGAACAGCAAAATGGACGGCAGTTTGAACATTTATTATAACATTAATTATTTTCAATTTTCTTTCTGATTTTATATAATTTATATTTCTTGTTCATTTTATTGTTATGTCAACATATTTATCTGCTATCTCGGCTTTCTCTATGTTTGTTTTGTTTAAAATATACCTTAATAGGTAATAAATTTGAACTTGTGAATGTTAGACGCATATTATAATGTTTAGACAAATTTCTAAATTTAAATGGAAAACATACAGATTGCTCTACCACCAGGGCTCTCATGACAATATGGTTAGATCCTTTCTTGTACGATTACTAACTTTCTAATCTAAGTTTGGAAAATGTATGCTCGGACGTAATTATAGGTTCGTCATTACAAACATTTTATTTAGACTATTACTCCAATTATTTCCTATTGTACGGTTCTAGATTATTCTTTTTAAATATAAAACAGTTGTAAACGGTAACATTATCAAATTCTTAAGTAAGTTGTAATTAAAATTCCTTTTATTTATAGTTATGTTAATGTATGTTCTTTAAATATCATAAACAATGTATAATCAAAGTATATAATCAAAACCAGGAAAGATGAAGGCTGTACAAATCTAGTAATACAAACTAACTTGTATGTGCGCAACTGTTTGTGATAGATAAATAAGACAGATATATAAACTAATCAGCAGGTTAGGCGCATTTAACTGCGCTTCTGACTAAGGTAGTTCTAACTTAGTCACACTTACACAATGGCTGTCGTAATTTGACTTTTGTTGACAGCTGAGTTTCGTAAACAGCTTTGCCTATTTGCTTCAATATTTTCGTGTAAAACAGTTTCTTTCAAAACTTATTTTTAACTAATTTGCAATTTGTTGAAGTACTTTGAAAGGGAGAAAATAAATGGTGCCCCTTTAATACCGTTTTCCTATGTACAACAAGTAATAAATTAACTTTATTAAATTGTCGTTAGTTTTATTACAATGTGTTATGTGGTACAACGTGTAGCAGATACTATGGGAATTAGCCTTTAATCAGTGGAGAGGATAAAATCTCAGTCACCACAATAATTCTATATTGTCCAAATCTGAAGAATTGTCAGATTCTTCAAAAATGGTAGGAAGAGAGGCACTGCACATGTACGCAGAAAGTAAGTTGAATAGCTGAAGTTTTTAAAGATTTATTTCATCATTGTATTTTCTTATAGAACAACATGTTACCATCGCATCACTAAATTGTGAACTTAAACAATGCTACACATTACTGAGCAACACTAGCTTAAATCGTATTCTGCATAATATTAGGTTTAAATTTAGGAAGGATATCAATCGACCAGCTTTGACTGAAAAAACAACCATTGCCAACGTGCAACTCCAGTTTTTAAGAGGTTATATTGAAAATTGAACGTCATTACTTTCACAACATTTATAGATGAAACGTGGAGTTTTTTAAAGGGAATACTGAAAAATCATGTCAGAATGCAGACATACGTACTTTACGAAAATCCGAAGGTTACGATGGAAAACGTTTCATGGTTGTTCACGCTGGCTCTAAATCGGGTTATGTGGAAAATGCACCTTTATTATTTGCATCCAAATCGCAAAAAGATTGTTATGGTGAAATTAATGGGGAAATGTTTAATAAATGGTTGACTTGATTTAAAGGAACCTTCATTAATCATTACGGATAATGCTCCATATCATTCAACTTTAATTGAAAAGATGGTATCATCAGCTTGGACAAAGCCTAATATTGCAGCTTGGTTAACTACAACTAACGTCAGCCGGAGCCTTCACAAATTTGAATTACTTACACTAGCTAAATTGCAATGAAAAACGTTATGTAGTTGATATATTATGAAGGAGTTTTGGACATGAAGTTCTACGTTTGCCACCGTACCACTGTGAATTTAATACCATCCACAAGGTATGGGCGCGTAAAAATCTATTACAATAACCATATTGACAAAGATGGTTATAGTGATGGCAAGGTCATTGCAATGTGAAAACAGTTTAGATGTAAAGGGGAATGAAATTGCAATCCATGTAAATAATTCAAGCGCTTCTAATTCAGATTATACTGATGAAAGTGACTAATTTTAAGAATATATTTATCTTTAAATTAAATTAGTAGTAGTCAAAAATGTTTTAATAAATAATTAAGTACATTTTTAATCTTTTCTATTTCCTACTGTATTAAGGTTTTTGATCACCCATTTTGTATTTTAAAGTACATTTAAGGTATAGATGTAGTATTTCCCATATTTTGAGGGTATGCGAACGATATTATTTTTAAACGTATTGGCAAGTATAACTTCTAAAATTGCCGCCAACCATCATTTCAACTTTAAATATGTTTGAAGTCGCTAATTTGACTAACTTTCTTAATCTTAAACCATACGCGTGTGATCTTTCCACCACCCTTCATTTTCCTGGTTTTGATTATACGTTCTTTAATACATTGAAAACCGTACAAATTGTTAGATGTAATTTTTATTTTATAGGATAGCAATCCTCAACAAGATGTGTCGAGGCATCTAAGAAATACGTGACCAAGACGATAGGAAATCCTTCAATTGGAAAAAACATAAAAGAAATAAATATCAGAGTGACAGGAGCAATGCGAACAGCACCCACAACGGCCTCACTAATAGTACGATGCACTTTGCTGAAAACTCGGCTATCTGGTAATCTGCGGCCACACAGCACATGCCTTTAGGCGTTTGGAAGGAAATTTGTGGTAATATGGGCAGTTTTCCAAGCCAACGGCATGTCACAACTGTAAAAGCTGAAACGGCAGACATTGAACAACTAACTGGTAATCTGCATATCAGCCAACAAGATGTTGCAAGAATTGTAGGCTTTAGTCAACGTTCAGTATTTAACATTTTTAAAGCAAACCGCTTTCATTCTTACCATGCCATATTAGTGCAATACCTTATTAAAGACGATTATACACGGCGAGTCAATTTCTGCCAGTTTTTAAGAAACGAAGTTCCCTACTGATCCACTGTTTTTTAAGAAATTTCCGTCTCTAACCATACAAATTGTTAGATGTAATTTTTATTTTATAGGGTAGCAATCCTCAACAAGATGTGTCGGGGCATCTAAGAAATACGTGACCAAGACGGTAGGAAATCCTTCAATTGAAAAAAACATAAAAGAAATAAATATCAGAGTGACAGGAGCAATGCGAACAGCACCCACAACGGCCTTGGAAGCCCTTCTCGGACTCGTGCCCCTTCATCTTATGATTGAGGCTGAGGCTAGAAGGGCAGCCTATAGGCTTAAGTGTGGGGGGCAGTGGACAAAGGTAGAGGGGACGATGGGCATTCGCGGGTTCTGTCAACTATGGTAGAGGCTCGCGATACCCTCGGCATGAGGAGGGATCGAATGGTACCCTTCTTCTCCTTCAACATACCATATAAAAGACTCGTCCCTTCTAGAGAGGACTGGGATACCCGAGGCCATAACCTCCTCACTCCTAAGGGCCTTGTCTGGTTCACAGACGGCTCTAGGACGGAGACTGGCGTAGAGGCGGGCGTCTACGGCGAATCACCTAGAGTGAGGCGTTTGTTCTCACTGGGCAGGTACGCCACCGTATTGCAGGCCGAGATGTTTGGCATCCTGGCCTGTGCTTATGAAAACCTAGACAGAGGTTTTACCAACAAACATATTTACATCTGCTCGGACAGCCAGGCCGCTCTCTTAGCCCTGAATTCTTTCAGGGTGTCCTCGGAGCTGGTATCTGAATGCCGAGCGGCGCTGACGAGACTCTGCACGCAGAACTCGGTAAAGTTGCTGTGGGTACCAGGTCACAGCAACATCGACGGTAACGAAGAGGCGGATCAGTTGGCTAGGCAGGGCTCCAATGGGGACCCGCCTGGACCTGAGCCAATTCTTGGGATACCATATTGCAATGTAAGGCTAGTAACGAAGAAATGGGTCTGGACCCGGTTCCTTCGTGAATGGTCTTTACAGCAGGGACCTAGGCAAGCTAAACTCTTTGTTGGAGAGATATCGCTGTCGACGTCCAAAGAACTTATAAAATTCAGTAAGAAGCAAATTAGGATCGTAACAGGGCTGTTAACGGGGCACTGTCACCTCAATAAATATCTGCACAGAATCGGCATCATAAATGGCCCGATCTGCAGACTTTTCGGGGAAGATGAGGAATACAGCACATATTTTGCACATATTATGCCAGTGCGTCAGACTTACGACCCTGCGACAGAAACACCTCGGTGCGGCGTGCCTGGAACCGGATGACATAAGGCTCATCCATATAGGCCACGTGCTAGCCTTTGCGGCTGGCACCGGCCTGTTCAAAGATGAGAATTAATCGGCGGTATGCACAATGGGCCTTAGGCCTGAGTGCCGCGAGGTCAACCCGCACCGCAGGAAGAAGAAGAAGAATATCAGCCAGCGAAAACATAGCATAATACAAGATAAAATAAGAGATTAATTTTGAATGTTGCATTATTTTGCGATTTTGCTCCAATTATACAGGATGGGCCAGCTAAATTGACCGCTCCTTAAAAGTAGTGAACACAACACAACATACTTATATCACCTTCACCAAAATCACTTCCTCTTTAATTTAATTAAATTTCTCAGCGCTACCTACTCATGTATATGTACTAATGTTAAAAAGAAATTAAAACTACATAAATGTAAAAGCCGTGCTTCTGTTGACGATTTGTCCTTTTTTACATTTTTAAGATATGATTTTCCATAAATGTGGCGATTCCTTTTTAAACAAAAAGTAAAATGACCAAATAAAAAGCACTTAGTCAGCGTTGGGTATGATAAAATATGGCAAAAATAAATATCATTGAAATTTATAAAATTGTATTTTATTAAGAATAATAAGTGCCACGAACCGTCGTCAAATAGTACAATTTGTCTTACTTTAATCCCTTACGTAATACTGGTTTTCAACAGAAATGATAAATAATTAAAGTGGTATTTGGTTAAAAACGTAACTAACTATTAATAATTAAAGTTTTGTATTTCGTAGATATTGCTTACATACAGATCAGAACACTGCATTGGCACACATTTTTGAAACAAGCTATTTATCAACAAAAAACTAGGTATTTTCGGCAGGAAAGAAATTGGGAGCCTCCTCACCTTTAAGAGCTGCGTTAGAAAAATATTTGAAAAAAGAAAACATGCGGGTGCCTTTCAAAAACCACGAAGCAAGTTGCAGCCCTAAGCCCCGAAGACTTCGGTCACCCCTGATCTGCCGCTATATTTATATTAATAACAGACTGAGGATGTGAGTCCATCTCGAGTCGCCTAATCCCGGCATTGTCCAAGCTACACTACTCAGCTTCTTCTTCCGCTCTCAGACCTAAAATACTCCATTGTTGTTGCTCACAATGCTTAATCCCATCTTTCAATTACACCGCCAAGACCTTCTTATTTCGACTTAAATACATTTTAATGAAGTTCCTGAAACGCGTTTTGACACGCTTTAAATGGTTATTCGACTTACCTATTTTTGCAGATTCCCTCAGAGCACGTTTAATTATATCCACAAACACCTGGAATAAAAAATATACGTAAATATACAGCAATAATGGCAATTTTCTACATATTTATGCCTACGCATTAATTCTTTATGGTTACGTTTAGAATCTTATGGTACTTAGAATAACTAGTAATACCGTCAATTTTTGCTTACCAAATACTGAACCAAATAATTCTTTAACTTTATGTTTACAGGGTAAGATCCAAAATAAATTTAATTGCCGTCGCCTACCGTACTCCTTTTATTAGTTCCTGTCAACTTCTACTGTATTCAAATCAGATGGTGTTAATCAATTTTGGCATCTTATCAAAGGCAGGCCAATGTTTTTTCTAAAGACGTTCGCTATTATATTGTTTTGATCACACTGTATAACCAGTGTTTTTACTAAATCTTTGTTTATTAAAACAGTTCAACTAGGTATTTAAAATTTAAGGTTTACAATATACTATTTTGGATTTCTGAATTATTAAATGGTATGGTTATTCTACACGATATTCCAATTACAATAAACGAAAATACTTCCGGTGGTATTTTGTATAATACCAAATTGTAGGACCTAGAGATTAATATGATCAAAACAGAACATCTAGTCATTGGCAAATAAGAATGCGGTATAATCCTAGATAATGGCATAATAAAAAATGCCATAGCTACAAATACCTGGGCCTCACTTATACCGCTTGTAGTACTAGTAAGCAAGATATCAGCAACAAAATAGAAAAAGAAAAAGATGCAGTTCAGCATCTTAACTCAATTCTATGGAGTGCTAAGATCACGAAAAAAACACAAATGTCAATATTCAAGATCATTATACAAAGTGACCTATTTCTGAATTCTGAGAATTAAATAAAAGAAACAAAGATAGTATAAAAGAAGGAGTTGTGGTGTTTAAAAGTTACAACGAATCAGAAACATCATCGATACTATTGAAACAAAGCGATTAATTTGCTATGGACATCTACGAAGAATCGGAGAAGACAGATGGCCAAAAAGAATATGCGAGGAAGTCCCCCTACACACAGTAAACGAGGAAGACCACGTAGAACTTGGCTAGAACGGTTCCAACAGGCGATGATCGAGAGAGGAATGGAAGAAGGAGACTAGCGAAACACAGACTACTGACGTATGAGATGCGAGAGACGGCCACGGCTGTAACATAACTCGCTATATATACATATACAGTCCACCTCGCATATAGTGATGTTAGAAAGTACCCGAAAAACAAACACTGTTTAGAATGCATGTTTAAATACGAAATTAATATCATAAGTTTGATAGTCCGCAACATTTTAAGCGATGTTTTAATTATAAAATTGAATAACACACAACCCAATTTATTTTCAGCCCAAATCATTCGAAGTTCCCCGTTCTGTTTCAATATCGTTTCGCTGTTTTTTTACTATTACCGACACATTTTTGGCCGCAATACCAAATTTTGTTTAACACTCTTATAGACATCACCCAACACCTTTAACTTGTCTTCAGTAGTTACTGAAACATTTTCATATTTCCATTTCTAAGAACCGCTCAGTTCAACGCCAAGATAGCATCTAAAAAATACATGTACTGCACATTAGCAGATGTGAAAACCAAAAATTATCCTATGGCATCGTAAGAATCTTTTCCATTGGCTGTACAAAGGTGGAATTTCTATAAAATAAACATTTTACAACCGCCTACAAACTTAAATTTGTGCTCGACTAAAAAGACAAAAGATTCTTAGAAAAACATAAATATGGAATAGTTTTTGATTATCACCTCAAAATTGTACCTCTATACCTGAGTAATACCGTAAGAGATTTAAAGGAAAACATCACAATATAGAGGCTTTACATCATAATAACGAGGTACTTTTACATATAATTGAGTCTGAAGCTCAAGATCTTCGCAAGAAAATCATAACATAAAAAATGTTATTAATTGTGGGTTCACTATTTGGGAGTTCGACTGTTTATACTAAATGGTAATAATGAATTTGAAAACGTAACGGCAGTTTGAAACATTACTAAACGTCTTTGTGGCTACTACTGTGATAATATATTGTACCGTATTCAGTGAAATCAACAAACCCATACAGCAAGCGGAAAACGGCATTCAATTTTGTTTGTTGAACTAAGATTTGGTTTCTAAAAATCATACTGTACGTGCAAATTCTATAGATTTATTTTTTGTCATTCTTTCATTTCTATTAATTCATTTTTTAAATTACGGAATTCTTTACTTAGATTGAGTAATGTTATTTTTTACATATGGCATAAAAACTTCAGCGTAGTGATATCTAGACACCTTAAAGTAGCCTGTTTATCGATAATTATTAAATATCCTGACAGAAGTTAAAAGTCATCGGTCCAAGTTTGTTAAGCAAATTGAATGGTCACTTTCAGCACTTTTGAAAGATTTACATAGGAAAATTATAATATCTGAGGATGTTAATAAAAAAATATTTCTTAGCTGGAAAATAACTGTAGCAATTGAATATAAGTACTTTCACCATTACTAAATAATTGTAATAAATGTAATAAACTGAACTTTTGTCGAAAATTTTGCTGATAGTATTGTACAATTTTTGAATTCCTTTCACGCGAAGTGTAAAAATCATGGTATGCGCTAGTCTAAAAAAGGTTTGTTTTTCTCATTTAATGGCGCAAGGGATACCATTTTGAAATTAAGATCTTAGTCATGCCATTTTCATGCTTTCAACGATCACCTCATCCCTGTTAAAGGAACAGAGGGATTTGCATTTTCCACTCTTCACTATATTTGTGATGACGTAGAAATGCAATAGAATTAATAATAAACAATTCTTCTTGCTATTTCCACAATCTCTGGTCTTATAATTACTCCCGTAGTCAGTAAAAGGAATTGCCCGAAGGCTACTGAAAACTGAACTAGAAACCCCAGCTGCGTTTTCTGCGGCAAATTGCGCGGGCGTCCATTGATCCTGGCTGATCCTTAGGCTGGGAACACCAGGTGCACCCAAAAATGTCCTTACCTGGCCCTTGTCACAATAAAGCCGCCCGTGCCAACCCCCCGAAGGGCTGTCAAACCTAGATATATGTGCGCCGTTCTCCCGAGACTGTAGAGAACCGATGATTTTCACTTACTGATCATAAAATGTGCACGGTTTTAGGTGACAACGATCCACCTTGACGATATTAATCTCTTGTCAGTGACTTTTATTTTTGCGGGGCATTGTGGAAAAGGTGTTTTATGGTTTTGGGACCGTTTAATTGACATTTTGTTACTTGCATGTTCGGTTCTACCTGAACGGAGAAGTAATAGCGCGTTTGAACATAAACCGTGCTCCATTGAGCAAGATATATTGATTGAAATTATTTGGAATTCGATTGTTGATTATACGCTTCGAAAGAAATCACCTGAAGATGGAATCAAATATGCAAGCCCGTTTAATAGTTAATGGTTAAATTTGTTAGATTTCGCAGATACTAACAAATAATATTTCTCTTGCAGAAGACGTCTTGCAAGAATATTTTGCCCGGCTATGTATTACATCGGCAGTTTAGTCAGTTGTTGCTCATAAGGGATAACTAAGAATATAAGAATGGATAGAATTAGGACTTGAAATACATATCGCTGTATCGATGATAATATCCATGCATCGATATATTGATTGAAGATATCATATTTCAATAAACTACTATTTACACCACGAAAACTTATAATACATCTACATTAATATAATATACAATATGATCAGCAAAATTTTCGGTAAAAGTTCAGTTTGTTACATTTATTACAATTATTTAGTAATGGTGAAAGCATATTCAATTGCTACAATTATTTTCTAGCTAACATCCTATGTAAGTCTTTCAAAAGTGGTGAAAGTGACCATTCAAATTGCTTAACAAACTTGGACCGATTACTTTTAACTTCTTTCAGGATATTTAATAATTATCGATAAACAGGCTACTTTAAGATATCTAGATATTACTACACTGAAGTTTTTATGCCATATGTAAAAAATAACATTATTCAATCTAAGTACAGAATTCCGTAATTTAAAAAACTCATTAAGCATGCTATACTACTTTTTTCGTATTAAAACATGCTCAAAACGCAATAAATACAAAATTACCCCCATTTGAAAACGGATATAAACATAACCTTTTACGCACAAAGTGAACTTAAATTTTCAATATTTATGTATTTTTCTTCATCATCTGCCGTAACGCATTCTAGAAAACCGAGGAAGGTGGCTCAGCGGTAGAGCATTTACCTTTCATTCGGAAAGTCTAGGGTTCGAACTCCCGGACCGTCCGGATTCAGGTTTTTCGTGGTTTTCTTGGGTCATACAAGTAAAAGCTGCGACAGTATCATCCACGAAATTCCATTATCCAATTTGCCTGGTCTTTCCTATACTTACATTCCCATTATTGGCTGAAGAAGGTACCAGTGCGGAACCCGGCTGACACCTGTAGAGCCCACCCCCTTGTGGGGAATGAACCTACGTTGACTTTCCTTCCTTCCTTCTAGAAACAATACCGAGGAAGGTAGTTACAGTCGGGAGGTCTTGGGTTCGAACCCCCGTGCAACCTATCCTGGCTCAGGTTTTTTGTGGTTTTCCTGAGTCATTTAGGTAAATGGTGGGACAGGACAGTATCATCCACGAATTTCCATTATCCATATTTCCTGGTCTTTCCCATCCTAACATTCCCGATAGTGGCTGAAGATGGGCTGAGGGTTCCAATGCCGAATCTGACTGACCCCTATAGCGGCCCGCCGCCGTATGGGGAATGAACCTACGTTGACTTTCCTTCCTTCTAGAAACATGTTTTTATAACAAAAAGAACCGTATGGTACGCCTAATGTTTGTTTCTTAATTGTATCTTGCCACCATTTTTCATCTTTATTTATATTGAACGATGTTATTTCTAGACATGGCACAAAAACGCAAATACAATGACAATGAAACAAATTAAGCCGACCGCTCCAATACTACTTATTTTACTGTTTAGTCAAGCATTTCAAATGCTTTTTTACTATGTGAGAAAGACATACAAGAATCGAAATCCGTACGGATATTATGTTATACTTCTTCTTCTTCTTCTTCTTATGTGTCTTGTTGCGCCCAGAATTATTCTTCCAATTCTGTCTATTTTTGCAACTTCTATCCATTTTAATCCTGCCACCCTTTTGATGTCGTCGTACCAGCATGATATTGGTCTACCTCTTCCTCTTCTACCTTCCCACGGTCTTCATTTAATAATTTTGCTGTTCCATCGGTTGTTCTGGCAACGTGTCCAGCATATTGCCATTTTATGTTGCCTAGTCCATGACTGTGCTCCGTATGTTAAGTCCTGCAGTATGCATTGGTCGAATATCTTTGTCCTAAGGTTTTGTGGAATTTTCTTATCCTTTACTATATGTCTTCCCAAACGCCACCCATCCTAGTCGTCTTCGTCGTTCAATTTCAACATTCTTATTTTGTTTTCCTGTTGTGATTTCTTGTCCCAGATATACATATTCTTCGACATTTTCTATTTGTCTTCCATTCCGATTTGTTGTGGGCTCATTATTTTTGTTTTTTCCACATTTATTTTCAATCCGACTTTTCCTGATTCTACTTCGAGGCTTATAAACATTTTAGGTCTTCTTTAGTTTCGGCGATCAGGACGATGTCGTTTACGAATCTAAGATGTGAAAGTCTCTCACCATTGACGTTAATTCCGATATTTGTCCAATCCAATCTTTTGAAAATGCCTGCTAATGCTAGGGTGAAAAGTTTGGGTGATATTGTATCACCCTGCCTTATTCCTCTCCTAATATGTATTTGCTGTGAATCTTCTTTTAACCTTATTGTCTATTTTGCTTGTTTATATATGTTTTTTAATAGGTCTTTATAGCGGTGATCTATGCATGCGTTGCCTAGTTCATCAAATATTGCCCACTGTTCTATCGAGCCGAAGGGCTTCTCAGAGTCCACAAACGTTATATATATTGGAAGGTTGTATTCCGTTGTTTTCTCTATGATGAGCTTCATCGTCAGTAAGTGGTCTGATGTACTGTAATTTTTTCTAAATGCTGCCTGTTCCACCGGTTGGTAATAGTCAAGCTTTTTTTCTATTCGGTTGGCGATTATTCGTATGAACAACTTGTATACCTGAGATAGTAAACTTATCGGCCGATAGTTTTTCAGGCATGTCCTGTCTCCCTTCTTGAATAGTGTTATTAGTACCTATAACATTGTTCCAGTCTTGTTGTTTCTCGTTTCTCTACCATTTTCATCCTTCAGCGCCAGAATTTGATATTTATCTTCTTTTCTCCTCTGACATTTCATATTTTTGTTTTTCTCTATTACGTTTTCTGCCATTTATCTATAATTTTCTTCAAGTTTATTTCGGATCATTGCTTTTGCTTCTCTTCGTGTTTGCCTATATTGATCAGTTATGTTATACATTCAGAGAAAATATGTTGTATTCTATAGTAATAGATAACTGTAGTAACTGAATTATATACTATTAAATTATAATTCTAGTAAATGTCATAAACTGTATGATTACCACAGTCAATCATTATGCAAATTTTGTTGATCATACCGTATAATGTTTGTATTATCCACGACTGAGGAATAACAAAGCTGGAATATGCTACTCAAAAAGTTGACTTTAGTAATTTAACGCCTCTAAGAACGTTTGTTTAGGAATTTCTAATGTTACATTATTTGTTTCTAATAAATGAACAGTTTATTACAAACAACCTTAATATAATATTTCAGGTTTCATGGTATTGCATACTACATCTTTGCATTACTAACATGCCAACTAGCTATTTGATGATTGTGTTTATGACATCCTAAAGTTTAATTTTTAATTTTAGCAGATACTGTTTACTAATGATATATCATACAGATAATATTCTGACCAGATGGCACTTGCGTTCAAGCATTTATACTCACTCTGTAGCAAGCTAACCTAGACAATGTTGAAATATAATGTCACACTTATTTAATATAAAAGTAAAATTTCATTCCCTATAGAACATCATTTTTAAATATCTGTATTATTCAAATATTCGCCTAAAAGGTTAATGGTGGTATTTTAAGATATCGTGAAAGTGTTTCGAACCTGATATTCAAATATTTTGAACTTGATTTCCTGTTTGTTGCCTGTTCTTGTGGGATCATCATATTTTTTGTAACGAATAACATAGCAAAGCATGAAATTCGGCGACATAAGTTAATACTAATTATCAACTAGAAGCAACAAAACAATTGTATAATAACTTATTAATATAAGTTTTAAGGCAATTAGATCTTTCGATTTAAATGTTTAATTTAGAAACAATCATAACTTAATATGTTTTACTGACATCGAACAAGGCCCTGACATTTCAAATAATGTACTGATTGTTATGGAAAAATCATTTATGCTGACTTAGGTGTTTTTTACAAATCAAAGAAAAATAGTTTACAAATAAAAAGAAATATCACGTGCAAATTACAATACTGTAATACCCATTATTAGCCAAATAAGCCAATCTTAATCTATTGCCGAATATTACACGAAGTGAAATTTTGAGCATGCTACCTTGTGCTTGTTCTGGCGTAAGACATTAATCAAATAGTTATGTTGTAAATATACGGAGGCTGTTTGAAATACTTATTACTAGAGACAACAGTAATATGGCCAACCACCAACGCCAGTGAGCAGTCCCACCATAAAAAATTTACATATTTTTACTCTATACTCAGGTAACTGAAATGAATTTTTAGAATGTTCTGAAAGCAGCAGATACATCTATCATTTAATGAATTAATATATCTACAAAGACTCCATCTCTTCTAAAATAGTAGTGATAAATGTTTCGTGCAGAAACAAGGAAGTAATAAAACTTTATGGGAAAATTATGGGTGAGAGCGGCAATTATCCATTCCAGGAATCCGAGACACCCATCCATTCAATCATCAAGGATGAAGTGTAAAGAAATAAAGGTAAGTCAAAAATCAACACAATGCCAAACATAAAACAAATGACTCTTAAAAATGAGGCTCCCAGTCGTTCAAAGGCGAGAAATGTGGAGCAATATTTCACGGCGGTTGTGAATTCGTGGAAGTCGTCGCATTCTCCAGGTGTCAGCGTGACTGATGGCCCCCCGCGTCACTTCCTCTCTCAATGCCCTGTACGACACTTGGCAAAAAAATAAAATATACCACCGGCTCAATGGAAGGACCCATTCATGTCACCTCACCTGAGGAATGCCGAACTCGGAGGGGGCGGTTCGGTTTTATCCCTATTCACGCTTAGGTTGCCTCCAGTATTTGTATTTGTATATCTACGGTTCCTTTTGGGAAAGCCTGATGGATGAATTATACTAAATCAATTCATTTTTCATATATATTACGTTTGTCGAAATTGAAGAAACCCAAAAGTTTAACACCAATTTATACATATATCATAAAGGTTAACCATAATTGTCAAAATTCTGCTATTTTTGAAGAATGCATGTTTTAGAAAATATGTTGCAAATTACCAAATGGTCATTAAATCTAATACAAAACAGAAACCACCATTTTCATGAGAACGGTAACTAATACAACGCTTTTGGGGAGGTTACGAACACATAATCAAATTGGAACTTAATTCATCATAAACGTGAGTAAGTCTCTGGTACAAGAAGCTCTATCAGCTGGTTAAAGTTATAGTAAAGGCATGTGACCAACCAAATCAATATACGAACCGTAGTAGCGCGAACTAGCGGAATTTCCTCGAACTGCTATTGTTACCGTTTCAGTTTATAACGAACATAAAATTGCTTTAAATATTATCTAAAACTTCTTCACGTTATGGTTATGACATTAGCAAAATTAATTACAACAAAACCGCTATTCTTTAGATTTATTATTGTATTTTTTAATCCAATTGAAATTGAGCCGTTACAAGCAAATTTAAATCGTAAGATAAAAAAAATTTTTTATATCAAGCGTGGTTGTGGAAATTCAATTTACTTTTGGTGGAAATGCCACAAATGTAACTCTAAAATTCCAGAACGTTACAGAAGATTCTGAAAATGATGTTCACGATTATGGAAACCCTGTTGTAGCATATCTTCGTATATTGCGATACATAGTTCCATAATTATTGCTTTTAAGTCTTCTAAACTAAGAACTGATGTTTTAAAAAGTGTTCTTTAGATAATGAAATGATGAATAGTCTTCCAGCATTAATAAAACTGGTGTGAATTTCCTTAACACCATAT
The DNA here is from genome assembly GCA_014611495.1 of Limonius californicus. Lineage (NCBI taxonomy): Eukaryota > Metazoa > Arthropoda > Insecta > Coleoptera > Elateridae > Limonius > Limonius californicus. Next base: position 37,580 of record JABXWE010017776.1, read on the forward strand.
GATTTAATTTCTTCTTATCGTACCTTATATGTCATTCACATAAACACCAAAAATATTACATTCAATGCTATATTAAAAATATGCTATTCAGTTTAGAACTTGAAATATGTTAATTTACTACTGTTATGTACCATTTAGTTTAATACTAGAAATATGCCGTTCAGATCAGTACTAGTAATATGCTATTCAATTAACTAATGCAAATGTACCATTCAGTTACGTACTAAAAATTTATGAAATCAATTTTAAAAATATGTATTTTAGTTCAGTACTGGAAACATGTCTTTCAATTCAATACTAGAAATATGCAATACAATTAAATACTAAAATTCATTTATAACAATACTAGATTTACAGCATTCAAATCACTATTGAAAATGTACCGATCAGTTTAATATTATAAATATGGCATTCAGCGCAATATATGTCATTTATTCTAATATTTTGTAATCTAATACTAGAATTACGCCACTCAGTTCAGTACTAGAAACATACCATCCACATCACTATTGAAAATGTACCAATCAGTTCAATATTATAAATATATAATTCTATTCAATACATGCCATTTATTCTACTAGAAATGTGCCAGTTCGAATTAATACTAGAAATATGCTAGTCAATTCACCAATGATAATGTACCATTCAGTCCAGTACTAGAAAGACATCAATTAAATTTAAAAAAATTCATTTCGGTTAAAATATAAAAATATATCTTTCAGTTCAATACAGGAAGTGTGCCATACAGTCAAATACTACAATTCATTCAGTTCAATAGTAAATATATACCATTTAAATCACCACTGGAAATGTACCATTCCATTTATTCTGATACTAGAAATGTCTCATTTATTAATACTGGAAATATGTCGTTCAGTTGAATACTAGAAATATGCTATTCAATTCACTAATGCTAATGTACCATTCAGTCTAATACTAGAAATATATCAACTCAATTTTTAAAAATTCGTTTCAACTAAATTATAAAAATATATCTTTCAGTTCAATACTGGAAGTATGTTTTCAGTTCAATACTAGAAATATGCCATACAATTCAATACCAAAATTTATTCAATTCAATGCTAGAAACATACCATTCAAATCACTACTGGAAATGTATCATTCAGTTCAATATTGTAAATATGGCATTCTATTCAATACATGCCATTTATTCTACTAGAAATGTGCCAATTCAGATCAATACTAGAAATATGCTAGTCAATTCACTAATGCTAATGTACCATTCAGTCCAGTATTAGAACTATATCAATTAAATTCTAAAAATTTCATTTCGGTTAAATTATAATTATGTTTTCAGTTCAAACTAGAAATATGCCATACAGTTAAATACTAAAATTAAATTACAAATTACATAATTCAGTTCAATACTAGAAACACACCATTCAAATCACTACTGGAAATGTATCATTCAGTTCAATATTGTAAATATGGCATTCTATTCAATACATGCC
>JABXWE010017777.1:0-19033 GCA_014611495.1 Limonius californicus
TTTTCGACGTTTCAGCGTCCCCCGCGCCCCCTTCGGGGATGTTAGGACCGCCTTCACCGGCCGTCGATTGGTCGAACTTATGCGAACAGATTGAGCTCGCGACTGACCCACTGCGAGGCCAACAACATACTGTATTTACCTAATTTGTTACTTAAATCGTCTTTTTCACTTAAAATGAATGAATCGGATCGCTGCGAGGCCAACAACATATCCGGACCGCAAATCGCATAATTTTCCGGGGGCCTTCGTTTTTCCACAAACTTGTTATTTTCAATCATCTCTTATTTTTTTCTGGATGAATATTACTTTATGAAACTCGAAGATCAGACGCAGAATTAAAATACATTTCGAATGAGGTGAAGACAGTTCAAAGTTAGTGGGGAGAGAGGACATTTTACGGCCGCAGTGTATAGTGACCCCCCATTTAATTTTTTTTTATATATACAGGGTGTCCCATGATGTAAAATCACTTTCTCACCTACGTGTAAGAGAGGTGAAAAGAAGTAGAAACTAAAGAGTGGTCATTTTCTATAAAACGACTATTAAAGAAGTTATGGCCTGTTTTAGTTAAATGCCGATGCAGCCGAAACAATAAATGATATTAAGTGGTATTTGATACAAATTGTCTACGTTGCTATGGAATGATATTATTTACTTGTGTGTCTAACAGTAAGGCACTTATACATTACATTATACATACATTACATGTACGGTTTATGAGATAGAAACTCAGTAGCAGCTGCTCGAGAATATGGGTTGAGATTTCCAAATCGGTGACTACCAGACCGACGAGTTTTCGAACGAGTGCACAACCACCTACGTGAACACGGAACTATCCCGAAACCGTCGACTGAGCGTTCAATACAGCAAGTACTAGACAATAAGGACAACATACTGTGAGAAATTAACAATAATCCCAGCACCTCTGTACGTCGTGTATCTGCACAGGTTAATATACCACATACACACATACCAACATTAAAACGTCATGGTTTATACCCATTTCATATCCAGCCTGTTCAAGCCCTCTTACCTACAAATTTCGCTAGTCGTATAGTATTTTGCCGCTGGATCATTCAAAATCAAAACCTACGTAATAGAATTTTATTCATGGATGAGGCAACATTTACAAGAAATGGATTAATTGAACAGAAAGAACAGCCACTCTTGGGATTTGGAGAATCCACACGAAATCACAGTATCAAATTATCAACATGGGTTTTCAGTGAATATCTGGTGTGGACTTATTGATAACATTTAACCGCCGACAAATATTTAAATTTGCTACAAGATCATTTGGGAGGATTGTTAGATGATGTTCCTCTGGCGGTCAGACATGGTATGGGGTACCAGCACGATGGTGTCCCTGCGCACTTTACGTTACGTGTAAGACAATTTTTGAATCAACGGTTTGAAGGACGTATAATTAGTAGAGAACAGCACCCCTGGCCTCCAAGATCTCCGGATCTGTTTAGATTATTATTTGTGGAACCATATGAAAAATGAGATATACCAAATACCATCAGAGATTGTTGAAGATCTTAGGAGACGTATTTTTGAGGCCGCAGAACTAATTCAGAATAACAATGATATGATACGTAGGGCAACCAGATCTTTCTTAAGAAGAACCAGAATGTGTCTCGAGAGCAACGGTGGCTATTTTGGACAATATGTATAGTGAATTTAAACTGAAATAAAAATAAATATTGGCTTTTCTGTAATTGTAATTATTTAATAAATAATAATTTAACACTCTGTGTTTTGAAAACGGTTTACTTTATGGCATAACTTAATGAGAATTTTTAACTGTATTTGGTCTAAAGATTACGTCGTGAGACACCCTGTATAATGATTTTCTTGCGAGGATTTTGACCTTCAGGCTCAATTACATGTAAAAATGCTTCTATATTATGATGTAAAGCCTCCATATTGTGACTTTTTTCTTTCAAAATTTTACGATATTACTCAGGTATACAGATAAAATTTCAAGCGGATTATGAAATACTATCTGATATTTGTGATTCTCCAAGAATCTTTTATCTTCTTAGTCAAGCATAAATTTGTTTGTAAGCAGATTATAAAATGTTCACAAATTTCATAGACGTACTTTTGTACAGGTTGCCGGATTTAACCTTGCTGGTGGGAGCTGCGCGGCGCGAGAAAGAGTGGGCACTAGCAGGAACAGAGAGGAATACAATGTATATGGGGAGTTAGCATCCGGTAAACTCAGTAAAAGAAACGCGCGTACGTCTTCCCTGCTTTAATTTTAGATTGAAACTCCATTGCACGCACTTTTCATCTACCATTGTACATGCATTTGTTAGTTGCTATCTTGGAGTTAAACTAAGAGGTTCTTTAAAAATAGAATAACGAAAATGTGTGAGTAACTATTGAAGACAAGTTACAGATGTTGCAAGATGTCGATAAGAGTGTCAAACAAAAACATGTCGCCGTAAAATTTAGTATTGCTGCCAACAATGTGTCGGTAATCGTAAAACATAGCAAAAAGGTATTAAAACAGAACGAGGAACTTAATTCGTTTTGAAAACAAATTAAGTTGTACGTTATTCAGTTTTATAATTAATATAACGCTTAAAATGTTGCCGATTATCAAATCCATGAGATTAATTTGGTATTTAAACGCGAATTATATACAGGGTGTATCAGAAATAGGTACAAATATTTAAACCAGTAATAGACTGGCTCAAGTAGATTTCATTTTTCAAAAATCATTAAGTTTATTTTTTTGAATTAAAATATAAAATAAAAGTTTATTTGAGAACTACTGATGATACATAAAAAATGCATTTAAGCTGTAGAAGGTTATTACCTAATTGTAAAGTAAATCCAAAGTGGCAAACACGTAAAAACTTGTCTGGCTTGTGATAACAACAACATACTGAATAGAAATTACTGACCTACCTAATAATATTGGTTTGTGGCAGGTGATAAAGAAATTTTTTTGCACTTCTATCTTACTCTCCTTTGCATAACATGTCTTTGAACTCAAATTTTTCTTATTATCCTGCGGTATGCAAACAATTTTGGGTCAAATTTTCAATTATTATTTTCTCATATCTAAAGGGTCCCATTGCCAAAGAAATGTTTTTTCTAGTTCGTATATATTGTAATCTACCATCGGATTTAATATTTGTACCTATTTCTGATACACCCTGTATAGTGATTTTTTGGGCTATTTTCCCAACATCATTGTATGGCAGTTCGACTGTATTTATATAATTACAAACTAATACTCAAATTGTGACCTTCTGAATTATTGCTCAACATCTGTAGAGATTGCTAAGATTTAAAAGAAAAATCTATGTATATTTACTATTTTAGATTTTTAAACTGTTAAAAATAATAAACCCCATGGTTTTGCATTTGTAAAATTCATACTATTTCAACCCTGCAAAATCAATTCAATTTGCAGTTTCAGAAATTACCTTATTTACCTTACACACTGCTAATTTTTTTCTGAGGTCTAGGATTTTTTCTCTCATTCATGCATACTACAGTTTCCCCTCGGAACCGCAGGCGTCCCTTACACACTAATCATTCATGCAACATGCACCCTAAGCGGTCGCCCCAGCTGAGATTCGAAACCACAGCGGAACGACTACAATTCGCTGTGGCCTCAGTGGCAATGCGTTGCCGCGCTAGACCACCGAGGCCCCTATGAGATCTAGGTTGCTGCAGCTATTCTCTTTGCCATTGCTACGTGTAGTTTTATTTATGATTTTAACATAACCGATAATTACCTCGTCTCTTCAAATTTAATTTTGTATTGTTTGCTAATATTGTATGAAATGTGATAATTTAATTGCGTATTGTCGCTCGTGGCGTAATTGTATCGAAATCATCTATTGCTTAACACGTGCATAAATTTCAAGCTGATATCGCCAGTTGTTAGTTGGCTATTGGGAAGGTATAAACTTTGGAAAACCCCTTATCACACAATATTTAGAACTCAAATACATATTTCGGCAACAAAGCTGCCATCTTCAGTAGGAACTTGAACTAACTAAAGTAACTTGGCTGAGGAATACCTCTGGAGATAAGTCCTACATCAAGTAAACAATTGAAATCCAATGCTAATAACCTAACAAAGGTTTAAACACTAAATCCCCGAGTTAGAGTTCGTTACGCCTAACCGGTTAAGGAATTATTTTCATCAAGTGAATTAAATCCGAGTTAATAATTGGCCCTTTATCTGAATTTAAAAAATCCCCCCCTATTTTAGAAAATATGAATACTGTCATAGAAATTTAATTCCTTTTCCTATAACAATTTTAGATTTTCTAGTTTTACATACGGTGTCCTATCTCGTAAATATGTTGGGTGACACTGGATTTATCGAACCTATCATTTTTTAAATGAGCCACATGTTCTTTAAACCTAATCTCAATATTACGTTTGTCCAATATATTATCTATTACAGTGAGAACACTCAATTTCGTAGATCCTCGACTTTTCCAAAGCTTTCACTTTATTCTTAGGATTTCCTAAAGTTCCAAATGTTGTTATTTGACCAAAATACAATTTAGGAATTGATTTGTTTGCGTATTTTATCAAGGCCTTTGGTTAAGGGATGGAAGGGAATTTTGATGAAATTTCTTGTGTTTTCTTCAATTTGCGAACTTTGTAAAGTCGTGCAGTTACGAATAGTTAATCTTAGCCTACATTTTAGACTAAATTATCAATTATGTCTGGAGAGAAATCACTGTAGGAAGCAATATGTTTGATGTGAGAAACTTTCTGATCAAAAAACGTCATTACCAAATTAGATCGCCTGACCTCGCGCTCCCTCTGATTTCTGGCTATTTCAAGACAGAAATGTATATAAATTTATTCATAAAATTCTGCAAAACATTTTTAACACGAACCAGCAGAGATTTTGTGATAAATTGTCTGTAGCGTGTGCAAATAGGTACAAATTACATTGACATCTGTGAGAAAACTGTCAAAATAGTCATGTGACTGTCGATAAAGTAGAATTCTAACAAGATTTTATAATATTAGGTTGATACATCAGTTCGTAGCGTTTTTATTTATTTATCCACTCCTATTACGTTATACATACATTATTCAGCTGTTTTTGTGCAAGTAATGTTACCTATAACTATTTAGCGTGAGTTATAACTTATTACTCAACATTGTGTAACCAATCACAAAAAAGAATTTTCATTACTCCACACCTTGGCAACTAATTATAAACGTGCAATTGAAAATATTGGACAATCAATCGAGTGGCAAAGAAAATTAATACACCTGTCAGAATTGTATCTGTCATAAATTTTGAAATGTCACTAACTCGCAATTGTTGGGAAAATTTTGAATTTATATACTGAAAAAAAAGACGACTGTGGAAACACATAAAGAATATGCGAGATCAGCTGATAGAGCACATACTTAGACGAGATGGATTAATGAAGATCATAATAGAAGGGGAAATAGAAGGAAGAAATGCTCGAGGAAAGCCGCGTCTCCAGTATATCAAGCAAATCATGGAAGATGCGGAGTGTAACACTTATGAAGGGCTTAAGAAAAAGGCAACGAACCGCCTAGAATGGTTAGCTGTGACAAACCAGCTTATGGGCTGACGACTTAATGAATGGAAATAGTGGAAATTTAATTTACTAGTCGTGGATAAAGTATAGTAGTCTAGTCGCGGCAATTGCAATAATTCACTTGGATGATTACAGCACTCGCCTGCGGCTCGTGCTGCATACTACATCCGCGTGAATTATTGCCTACATTACCGCGTTGAATAATATACTATTAATTTAGATGATTGAACAATGAAGAATATAAGAGAAGATGAGAAAAAGTACGATTAGCGTCAGCGGGGCGATGTAAACATGTGGTAAATCATTTACTTCCCTGCGCCCTGTGGTCATTGATGAACACTAGAAATTGTTCATTTGCGCATCAATACGACACAGATTCTGACCAAAATTCTGCAGATGCCGTTAGAATTTCGTACAAAGTGTTTTTAAAAAACTCTGTGTTGTGTCATAGAGAATTCTGTATGCAAAATTTTGTACAAAATTCTGTGAAATCATGTTCTAAATGCGGAATTTTGTTCAGAATCTGCATCCTATCGATGCGTAAACGAGCAACTTTTAGTGTTCATCAATGACCACAGGGGATAAAGGTAAATGTTTTACCACACACACTTAATATAGCTTATAAACACCAAAAAACGAGCCCAAAAACACAAATAAATAAAAGAATACAAGACGCCAACAAACTAACACGATTCGTGGTTATGTAAACAACAGTAAACCGTTATTATGAAACCTTGTTAGAATTCTACCTTATCGACACTCACTTGATTGTTTTGACAGTTTTATCATAAATGTCAACGTAATTTTGACCTATTAGCGCACATTCACAGATGAAAATTTTCCAAAAAGTTGTAAGCATTTCTGTGTTGTGTCAAACTAGCCTTAGGCACAGAATTTTGTTCAAAATTTTGTACAAAATAGTTAAACATAATTTTGTACAAAATTCTGCAAAACACGTATTACATAAAACAGAACTTTGTACAAAATTCTGTCTGTGAGCATGCGCAAATTGCGTTGACATCTGTGAGAAAACTGTCAAAATAATCATGTGACTGTCGATAAAGTAGAATTCTAACATGATTTTATAATATTAGGTTAATGTATAAGTTTGTAGAGCTTTTCTTTTTATTTATTTTACATGAAGGCACGACAAAGCAAACAAGCTGCAGCAATAAAGACCGCGAACGAGATAACAGAAAATGCGTGAAGTGTCGGCAGGCGGGGTAAACACGTGGTAAATATATTCTTCTCTGCCCTCTGTGATTGTTAATAAATACTAAAAATTGCGACGCCGCCTTTGTACAAATTCTGTAGGTTTTAGAACATGAATCTAAAGAATTTTGTACAAAATTTTGCTGTATGACACGGCACAGGATTTTGTAAAAGCACTTTGAACTAAGTTTTGTACAAAATTCTGTGCCGTGTCATACAGGCTTTAGACCATTCGTGTGTAGGATTTTGTACAAAATTTTGCCCACAGAATTCTGTATGACAAGACACAGAATTTTGTAAAAATACGTTGTACAAAATTCTGTAGCATGTCATACAGGCCTTAGACCATTAGTGTAGAATTTTGTACAAAATTTTTCCCACAGAATTCTGTATGACAAGACAGAATTTTGTAAAGATATTATGTACAAAATTTTATACAAAATGCTGCTTTGTGTACTACCAGCCTTAAAAGCAATAATAAAAGGACAGAAAATGACAAAACAAATAAAGATCATGTGTTAAGGGACTATGACACTCTAAAATTTGAACCATTGTTGTATATAAAGAATACCTTTCATTAATTCAAAGTTACTTCGCCAAACTTTGAAATTGTAAATTGATATACAAGGTGTTCAATTCAAGAATATCGAAAATAAAGCAATTCGCAACTAGTGTTCGCCCTGTTGAGTTATGTTTCATAGGAAAGTGTACTGAAGAATAGAGTTCAATACAAATCCTCAGTAAGTTAAGACGAACATTTGTATAATTCGTTACACGAAGGTAAGGTTACAAATTTCTCCAAATTGGTCACATTAAAAAACGTAAGATTAGTCTGATACGTTCTTACATAACACCCCGTATAAGATAAATAACTTTAAAATCTTTATTAAATGCCATTTATGGTATTTTCATTAATCATAAGGCGGAACCGTCAAATCTCAAAGTGTTGAAACACCCTGTATAGAGACGTCAGTAAGCCATTCATCTAGCAAGTTGTAACTCACGTATCCAGAACATGGCCTTTTTAATAAAGCCGCAAGTTTAATGATTTAAGGATATCACCTTTCAGGCATAATTATTTTTCTTAGAATAAATTTTAGTTTAAGGCCTGTATGACACGGCACAGAATTTTGTACAAAATTGTATACTTACAACATTCTGTAAAACAGGTATTACACGAAACAGAATCTTATACAATATTTTGTCTGAGAGCATACGCAAACGGGTGCAAATTACGCTGACATCTATGAGAAAACTGTCAAAATAGACATGTGATTGTCGATAAAGTAGAATTCTAACAAAAATTTGTAATATTAGGTTAATGCATAAGTTCGTGGCGCTTTTACTTATTTATTTTACATGAACGTACGACAAAGCAAACATGCTGCAGCAATAAAGACCGCGAGGGAGATAAAAGAAGTGCGTGGAGTGTCGGCAGGCGGGGTAAACACGTGGTAAATACATTCTTCTCTGCCCTCTGTGATTGTTAATAAACACTAAAAATTGATCGTTTGCGAATCGATGCGACGCCGACTTTGTACAAAAATCTATAGGTTTTAAAACATTAATCTACAGAATTTTGTAAAAACACTTTGAACAAACTTTGTACAAAATTCTCTATGTGAGCATGCGCAAATAGGTGCAAATTACATTGACATCTGTGAGAAAACTGTCAAAATAGTCATGTGACTGTCGATAAAGTAGAATTCTAACAAAAATTTGTAATATTAGGTTAATGCATAAGTTCGTAGCGCTTTTATTTATTTATTTTACACGAACGCACGACAAAGCAAACAAGCTGCAGCAATAAAGACCACGAGGGAGATAAAAGAAGTGCGTGGAGTGTCGGCAGGCGGGGTAAACACGTGGTAAATACATTCTTCTCTGCCCTCTGTGATTGTTAATAAACACTAAAAATTGATCGTTTGCGAATCGATGCGACGCCGACTTTGTACAAAAATCTATAGGTTTTAAAACATTAATCTACAGAATTTTGTAAAACACCTTTGAACAAACTTTGTTTAAACAATTACTTCTGCTCGAATCACGACAACACTAGGTGCCAAATTACATTGACAATCTGTGAGAAAACTGTCCAATAGTCATCGTGATGGTCAGATAAATAGAATTCTAACAATTTTATAATATTAGTTATGCAGAAGTTCGTCAAAGCGCTTTATTTCACTTTATTTTACCACGAACGCACGACAAAGCAACAAAGCCTGCAGCAATCAAGACGCGAGGGAGATAAAGCCACGTCGCTCGAGCTGTCGCGCACGCGCCCCGGGTAACCACGGGTAATAACACATTCTCTCTGCCCTCTGTTGATTGTTAAATCAAACACTAAAAAATCTGATCGTTTGCGAATCGATGCGACGCACCGACTTTGGTAAAAATCTATACGCGCTTTTACAATTATCACAGAACTTCTTGTACGAGCGCGGGGCAGATTACACACCACAGTCGCTACGGACGCTGCTCCGGCAGGGCGCGCGTAACACACGTCGCGCTAAACTACCTCTCTCTACTCTCCCTCTCGCGCACTCTCTCTACTCAATCAACTTCGCATCGTTCCTCGCGACTCGCACTCCGCACGCCACACGATTCCTCGTCACAACAATCTATAAGGTTTTAAAACATTAATCTACAGAATTTTGTAAAAACCTTTGAACAAACTTTGTACAAAATTCTCTATGTGAGCATGCGCAAATAGGTGCAAATTACATTGACATCTGTGAGAAAACTGTCAAAATAGTCATGTGACTGTCGATAAAGTAGAATTCTAACAAGATTTTATAATATTAGGTTAATGCAGAAGTTCGTAGCGCTTTTATTTATTTATTTTACACGAACGCACGACAAAGCAAACAAACTGCAGCAATAAAGACCGCGAGGGAGATAAGAGAAAGTGCGTGAAGTGTCGGCAGGCGGGGTAAACACGTGGTAAATACATTCTTCTCTGCCCTCTGTGATTGTTAATAAACACTAAAAATTGATCGTTTGCGAATCGATGCGACGCCGACTTTGTACAAAAATCTATAGGTTTTAAAACATTAATCTACAGAATTTTGTAAAAACCTTTGAACAAACTTTGTACAAAATTCTCTATGTGAGCATGCGCAAATAGGTGCAAATTACATTGACATCTGTGAGAAAACTGTCAAAATAGTCATGTGACTGTCGATAAAGTAGAATTCTAACAAGATTTTATAATATTAGGTTAATGCAGAAGTTCGTAGCGCTTTTATTTATTTATTTTACATGAAAGCACGACAAAGAAAACAAACTGCAGCAATAAAGAACGCGAGTGAGATAAGAGAAAGTGCGTGAAGTGTCGGCAGGCGGGGTAAACACGTGGTAAAACATTTACTTCTCTGCTCTATGTGATTGTTAATAAACACTAAAAATTGCGACGCCGCCTTTGTACAAAATTTTGTAGGTTTTAGAATATGAATTTAAAGAATTTTATACAATATTTTGCTGTATGACACGACACAGGATTTTGTAAAAACACCTTGAACAAAATTTTGTGCAAAATTCTGTGCCATGTCGTACAGGCTTTAGACCATTAGTGTGTAGGATTTTGTACACAATTTTGCCCTCAGAATTCTGTATGACAAGACACAGAATTTTGTAAAAATACTTTGTACAAAATTCTGTGCCGTGTCAGACAGACCTAAGAAAGCAAAGAGGTGTAATTGTGCTTTACACATCTGGTAAAAGCAGAAATTATTGTTATCATTATGGGGCTTCCACAGGCCTTGTAGGCCAGGGGGCCTCGGTGGAGTGGTGCGGTTACGCGCTGCCACTCGTCACAGCGAAATGCGGCGATCGGCGTTCGAATCCCGGCTGAGGCGACCGCATTTCGCTTAGTTAAGTTTAGGGTGAACGTGGCATGAATGGTTAGTGTGTAAGGGACGCCCGCACTCCCCTGAAGTAATGCGAAAGCGGTTCCGGGGAGGGGAGGGTAGTGTGAATGAATGAGGAAAAAAAAGGCCCCGAAGGCCCATCGCTTTGGTGTGAGGCAAAGCTAAGCTAGGTTGTGCTATGCACAACAAGGCCCGACTCGCACTGCCCCACCGAGGTCCTTATGTAAAGTTAACCTAACTTTATATTTCTGGATGTTAGAAGTTAGATTAGACAATGTTAGGGGTAAAGTAGGCTAAAAAATTATGTTAGGCTTGTTTAGGTTAGTGTTACTTACTTACTTAATCCTTAAGCCTGTCTACCCTCTCGAGTGTAAGGCTGGTTAGTTAGGTTAGTGTTACGATAAGTTATTGTTAGGTTATGTTATAGTTAGGTGGTATTAAGTTAAAGTTTAATCTCCATTACAGTTAGGTTAGGTAAGGCCACATTGTTTCGAGACTAGATTGTTACATTAGTTGAGGACAACTTGGCATGGGTTATGCTAATGCAAATTTGAATTACAGCAGACGCTCGATAACGTAAACATCCGATTATGGAAACATCGCGCTAATGTAAACACAGCATTTGTGCTACAAAAGATAAAAGGTGGGCTTATTCATTACCAGTTGTACCAGTCATTCCTCATAAAAATCCACAATTTAAACTATACTTTATATAAGCAGCAGTTTTTAAAATTGGTATTTTGAAAACTTTTTTGAAGGAAAAACAGGTCAAACACAGGCAAACTAATTATGTATTCTGAAATATTGATCATAATTTCCCAATTCTTTTGTCAACAATGAAATTCATTGTTTTAGAAGAACAAAAATTGCCAGTATTAAAACTAAACTTTAGTACTTACTCTTGGGCAAGTTTGGTAATAACCCTCCTAGTGAGCGACGTTGATCCTTCAGCAAATTTATGTTCCAGCAGCAACCGAGAAATTTCCTCTGGGTCAAACTGGAGTTGAGGTAATTCCACATCCACGCGACCAGCTCTTGGATCGAGCGGCTTTTCTTCCAGATCTTGCTCATTTTCTTCTTCCACATCAGAAATACCTTCATCGTCTGACACTTCTACCTTTTGGATGGATTCAATTGTACCACCAGGGAAGCCTCTCTAATAAAGATATTTTAATTGGATTTAATTAAGTATCGAAACGTGTGGTATATCCGACTTTTCATGGAAATACTCAAACCTGTTTTAGCAGTGCAAATGTATATACTTTCATGAATAAATAAGTACAGGTACTGTACATGTAATTTGTGTGTCCCTGTATATATTTTACAGCTCATAAGGTGTTACAAAAACTTTAAAATACTGGTAATACAACTTTATAGCAAACTGGTTGCTTAAAATGACTGAATATTGCAAGTATCACCTCAGTTCTTATTAAAACTGTTAATTTTAAGGACAATGAACTTATGATAAAGCCACCGGATGTGTGGAAACTTCTAAAATTGGGATGCAGATAATACACAGGGAATTATTCCAAGATTTTACAAGCTGTAACATTTAATTTATGCTATAAAAACACTTCTAATACTTCATTAAAAACAGAAAACATCTGAGTATTAACCATGTAAGCACGAACAAGCAAACATACACCAAAAATTCAACCTACTTCTTTCCAAGCCTCAAACCTGGCATGGTATTCAATGCCCTCATCCGACTGGTTGAGTAAATGATGAAACACATGCTTGCGTATGTGGGTAATTTGCCGGTTATCCTCTAATAAAGACAACTGTTTCACAAAGGGCTTTATGAATTCTGCCACTAAATTGTTTTCTAGTTGGTCATTTGATATCTAAAACATAATATGGCATTTAAAAAATATATTAAATTAAAACAGATACACTACAGGGATCTCCTACCGACATCACAGACAATCTGCGTATAACATATTAAACTGTTACCTTGGCTAACTCCTCCAAATATATTTCAGTGACATGCATGGTCAACCCTAAATGAGTACTATTGTCCTTTTTTAAAACGGTTTCTAATAAACTATTGCCAAATTCGGTAACCAATTGCAGTTTCCAATTCCTTTTCCTTAAAACCTCTAAAGCTTGCCTGAGAATTCTTCTTACAAGCTGTAAAAAATCATTTAGATATAACATTTAAACCAACAAAGCAGCATGGGTTAAACATAAGTATGGAATTTAGTAAAAATAATCTATAAAACTTCGTTCAAAACTTTAAAAATAGCAAAAGTAGGTTGTTAAGCTGCATTACCATTAAAAATTTATCCAATCGTAATTGATCAATTCCAAACCATTCTGTAGTCATAACACTTAGTCCACATTTAAAGAACAATAGAGAGGTATCCGGGTTTGGAAAATGTACAAGTTTAGCTATTTTCTCCGCGCATTCTTCCTGCACCAATGGTTTGTCAGCCATCCACAATGTGTAAAATAACCCCTTCCATAACTCTACAAAATCTTCTTCTGTGAATGCTGTAAAAAGTAATATAACGGAATCACAATGACAAGGAAGGTGCACCGAGTAACTAACGCATTTTTGATGAGCGCTGTTCAAACCATGTTTGTAAATTCTTTAGGACTCGTTCTCGCAATTTCTTGTCGTTTCCGCATAAAGCTTTTACTATTTTTGCGTCTTGTTTCTGCACAAGTGATCTTTTGTCTTGCTCAGCGAAGATTTTCTTAATTTTACCCATTTTCACGTGGTCTTATTTAGACACACGTTTGAAAGAATGCTAGTTAACCTTAAAATTAGGAAATCGGTTACGTCTACTGTGAAATTAGGAAGATCAGGTAGGATAAGATGTTGGCTTGTGTAGAATTGCCAACAAACATAATTATAAACAGAAAATCACCAACTGTAATATACCTAACGTAACTATACATGTATTGGTTTGGATGCAGAGCGCAGACAAAAATTTCTACACCTAAAAATAAATTTAAATACAATTGAAAAATGTTGTATTACAAATAACGAATTACAGTAAATAATTAGCAATTTGGATATACGAGCGAATATAGATGGCGCAGCTAAATTTGCAAATGACCGGCGTAAACGGAATGAAGTTCATTAGTGTTTATATGAAGCGAACGAACATTGCTATTAACAATGTCAGAAAGTTTGAGTGATTTGTTTTCGATAGGTTGGTGTAGTCATTCGACTGATAAAACAAGAACAGCAACAGGGGCTGAAGGCCGACCATCTAATTTTGAGTCGTAGAAAAAAGCATGCCATTGTTGCGCCCGAACTTATCTGCTGTCAACGGTATATGGATTTGCCTTTCTATTTTGACACATTTGGAAATCATTTTATAAAAGCTTTTCCGGGTTTAATATGCCTTGGTTTGGTTTAGTTTCATTGCTATGAAACAAACCAAAAGGCAATCCAACTACAGTACATATGAATGCAAACAATTTGGAATACTTTTCAAACACAGGCTTAGATTTGACGAAAATTTAGCATTGTAAGTATCTTTTCATACATAGCTATGTAAAGCCCTTGCCAAATGCAAATTCAATGGCTTGCCTTTTATCCTAAAATTCTATTAACTGAATCAAAATCAACTTATTCGTGTACTGTTATTTTTAATAATAATTTTTATTATATCGAAACAAAAATACTGTTTATTTATAATATATTATTTAACTGAATCGCAAAAATAACAATTATTATTGTTTAATCATTTTAATTCATTGGGAAGACTTATATTTTGTAGACCCCCCATTTTTATTCCGGATTTTTAGATTTCCTGGCATAGAATTTATTTTGAAAATTATATACTTCTCGCAGTGATTGCCGCCCCTTTTCAACATCTATTAAAACGTGAAACGGATTTGATTTAATTGAAAACAGATGACAGCCAACAATAACCTATGTCAAGGCCCTATATAAAGCCATGTTTATAAAATAAAATATTACTATTCCATTTTTTTTGCATTTAAGTGTATACAGAATATACCGTGAGTTCAAAAAGTAATTACATAACGGTTGGCCATGGAATAATAAAATTATGTCTAATGCAAGCTTTATATACCAATTGACGTTTAGGCACAGCCAATGGTGTACAACAGTGATGACAGTAATGAATTTTAAAGCTTGCTGTTGACATTACTTTTATTTTCCATGGCCAACCCTTATGTAATTACTTTTTGAACTCACGGTATATAACGAAGAAGCTACACGTGGCGATGTACTTCGTCAAATCCTATATAAGTCGAAAATCCTAATACTAAACTGTTATACCATGTTTCCTGCGTCTGCACAGTTCCCCAAAGTTTGGACACCCGGTCTTTTAATATGTGCTATTAATTGATATACAGGGTGGGCCAATAAAAACGAAACAGACCTGATTTTTCATATTTATAGTCATTTTTTATAAAATCGCTCGGACCCGTCAATTTTTGTTTTGAGGGGTAACTTTTTTGCGTTTATATTCGACCTTGTCTCTTCAACCTCCTAGGGGTGGTGAGCTTCACCACTAAAATTTTAAAGGAGAAATGGGTCGAGTGATACATCATTTTAAAGGGCCTTAAATTCTCGTTTTAACGCTTCCTAGTTTTTCAAATTCGGATCAGTAGTTTTCGAGAAAATGCCTTTTAAAAATACTAACCCGCTAAAAACCAATAATTCGTGATTTTTCACTTTTACCATAATTTACACCAGTAATGTTTTATTGATTATGAAATTTACCATAACTTTCACTTTATTAAGTGTTCGAAATGTTGACCTCCAGCGACCATACAGTAATACAGGTTTTGTTGATAACGGTTTCGGATGTTGTGAAGCATTTCTGAGGTAATTTGTCGGCATTCGTTGTTGATCCGTGGACGTAAATCATTTAGGGATTCTGGCTGAGTACTATAAATTTTACTTTTTATGTGGCCCCACAGAAGGAAGTCTCAAGGGCTTAAATTTGGTGACCTCGCAGGCCACTCCACTGCTCCTGTTCGGCCAATCCATCTACCAGGAAATGTTTCGTCCAGATACTGACGAACAGCAAGGACACAGTGCTTTCATTTGGGGCTTTATTAAAGAAAAAGTTTATACTACGCCTCCACCAAACGCTGGTGGATCCAAGGCGAGGCAGGGGGGGGGGGCAACTGCCTCCCTTTCCAAGGTGGAAACAATTTAAAATAAAACAGAAAAAATATAAACAACAAATTTCTGAAAAATTGATTAGTAGGTTGCTTGTTGGTATGTCAACATTTTGAAAGAAACTAATTACGAAATAGAGACCCTCGCGCCATCTGTTTAAAGTCATAAGAACTACAACCTGTACGTGTATTATACACGTACAGTTTGTAGTTCTTATGACTTCTCACAGATGGATGTATAGTTAGCTCGTGGCAACAAGGAACTTTCTAGAACAATCTCGTCTTATTTCACGACGCATCAACAACGAGAATATTCCAGGAGCTATTTACTCCGCACTTATATATGAGCGCGCGCATTTCGATTAGAGTCAGTGCAGATAAGTTACATTTACACAAGTGTGTGCAATTTTTACGACAGTAAAGTTTGTTGTTCGTGTCATCTACTTTATTACAAATTATACAAAAATTGACATTAGAAAGTTTTTTGGTAAGAATGGTAAGTATTCGCGATTCAAATTAAGCAATACGCCACCTGGTGGCGGTAAACTTAACAAGGCGTGTGACGTCAGATGAAGGATTCTGAGAGGGTTGTTAATGGTGATTAACACCTGATTGTTGCCTTTCCAGTGTTTTTATTGTTTGTTGTACGTTTGACGCATGTGTATGTGCATGTGTATTTTGGCCAGGTTCAATTGGGAATGGCTGTGTTGAATGTGGAAAACACAGATTTTGTAGTTTTTGCTAGCAAACATGATTCTTTTATTTACATAAATGTTCCATTTGACAAAAATTTTGCGATGGTATGTTAGAAAAAATAAAATTCAATAATTTTACAAAAATGCTGCATCATGTATGTATTAATAAAATAAAAACATAAACAAATATTGGAACAGCTTACTCTATTGTTATTGGGTCTGGGTATTTGGTTTCCTTGCACTGCTATAATAGTAATGTTAATAAAAACACATTTATTTTGAAATAATTGTTATTTGAAAAAAAAACAGATGTAATAAACAATTTAGTTGGTATATAAAATATAGTTCAACTACAACTTCTTAAATCTTATATCACTCCCAAAGTTAAAAGGCTTGAGAAATTATTATTTCAGAATGCTTAGTTTAAAAACTTATCATCTGCCAAAATTGGATTTGATAAGTTTGCTATTCCACAAGCAATAATAAAAATTTCATTGATAATAGGTACCAAATTTATTGGCAAACGGTTATTTAAAATTTGAAATATTTTAATGCGTTGATTAACTCTTTCAACATGGACTTGAGCAGCTGCAATTTTGGCATTGAGAATTGCTTCTTCTCGAGAAAACTACTTCTTATCTCGAAGAAAAGGGGGGTCTAATTAATTTTACGCCATAACTTTTACATAAATCATCTATTAAAAATCCTTTATCCACCATAATATGATCTTTGTTCATTCTCAGTTTGTCAAGTAGATTGCTCCTTTCAAAGATAGTCTTATCTGAAGTCCGACCGCCATATGGAAGGCTAACATATGTAATTATTCCTGCAGGACTCACACCCGTCATAAATTTTATTGTTGTAGTGCCTTTACAATGCGAGTATAGTTTTATTTTACAACAGAGTCGTTTGCTTTTCTGCACAATCCAAAACAATTCTTACTTCTTGATAGTCTTTGAAACATTTTGGCATGTTTTTTGTATTTCCTCATAAGACGGAAATGGAATTACAGCATTTAAAATGTTTGCTAATGAAGGAATAGGATCAAAAAACATGCTTTTGCACGTTTGTGAAGATACGCCAAAGAGAACCGCAAGAATAACGTACGGTAAATCCAGTTTCAACTTCATGAAACATAGCAATACTCGTTGGTATAAAGATAATCTATGAATGCGTATGTCATTTTGAATATGGCTAAGAAGTGCTACTAATGTATTAAGTAAAGCGAACGATTACAATCCAGTCAAACTGTTGAGTTGTGTGTCTGTTTGTAGAAAATCACAAACGGTTACCATTTCACTGGTGTCAACCTGTACTTCACAGTCGCGAACTTCTTTAAAGTCCAAATTTACTTGGATTCCAACATCTCTAAATTCTTTTGCGCCTTCCAATTGCTCTGTACTGCTTCGACATAACAATAACAAACCTTCCGCGGCTTCTAATGGCACATCTTCACAGATAGGTGCATGTTTTTCTTGTGAGACAATTGTCTCTGCTATTGGTTGCGAAATTTCTGCCTTGGTCGATTTTGCAATTCTACTCTCCAAACACTGTGCTCGGGCAAACGAACGTACTTCCTTGATCTTTGTTTTTTTGCAAAAATCATGGCTGCGAATTGGAAGATTTTGGCTTGAAACTGCTGTAGGTAGCAACCGTCTGTTGCCTTGCCACTCTAAAATATTTAAATTTTATTACTACTCAACCTTATGAGCTGCTAAAACAACATAAACACATTTATGCCCTATCTTACCTGTATAATAATAATCGTCCTTCACAAAATGCAATGAACATACTCGCATAGCATTAGATACTTTTTTCCCCATTTTTAATTTATTTTCCCAAGCTTTTCTTCTATCAGTCATTTGTACACCACCATAATCATCCTCTATAACCACATTTTCTTTCCCTGGTTTGGGAAAAGAATGATAAGTCAAATCACCATTTCTTCTTCGTACAGACTTGCAACCATACACACAACAGTTGGTGTTGCTCTTGCTTGCTGCATTTTTAGTCTTTAACTCCATTATAAACGTAATTTACAAAAAACTGAACAAACAACAGTAACCAATAACTGGCTAAAACACGCGGCAGTTGTGATCTTATCCTTCAACTGACGTCACAGCAGCGTTGCGCGCCCTGTCGACAAACGCGGCAAATCTTAATTTGAATCGCGAATACCAAGAGAAGTATATGATATGAAACTACACCTAAATAAATTCCTTTATCAGAAATTTACAATTATTATATTATTTAGTATACAACACACAATAATGTTAATTAATTATAAGCGAAGCGATGTTCAAGGCCAATTGTTAATTATTTATTTTGACGGTTGAGCGTTATATATTTATAAAATTAATTTAGTTCAGGTAAATTTTCACTTAAATTAATGGGACATTTTGATATCATAACATTTTATGTCTTACTACTATATTATTTTATAATTATTTTTCTGTTACTGCTTTATTTGATTTATTATTAAATTTTAATTTAATTTAGGATAAAAAATAATAACTGATTACACACACAATAATGTTAAGTTATTATAAGCGAAGTGATGTTCAAGGCCAATTGT
>JABXWE010017778.1:0-15588 GCA_014611495.1 Limonius californicus
TGCTCTTTAAGTGATACGAATTACAGTTTAACATAACCTCATTGTTAGTATATATTTTTACTGGAAAATTAGCTGTAGACAAACTGCACAGCAAATTGTAATTAAATGGTATTAGTTATACTAAACTGCGCTTAAACATGTTTAGTTCTGACAAAACTGCACATAAACATGTTATTAATGCTCTTTAAGTGATACGAATTACAGTTTAACATAACCTCATTGTTAGTATATTATTATATATAAACTGCACAGCAAACTGTAATTAAATGGTATTAGTTATGACTAAACTGCGCTTAAACATGTTTAGTTATGACAAAACTGCACATAAACATGTTATTACTGCTCTTTAAGCGATACGAATTACAGTTTACGAATAGCTAGGTACCTTATTGTAAGCACATATTTTTACCTGTGGATAAACTATAGAGTGAACTGTAATTAAATGGTCTTAGTTATGATTAAACTGCGCATAAACATGTTATTAATGCTCTCTAGGCGATACGAATTACAGTTTACGAATAACTATTTACTATACTGAGTGACATGGAAATCGCAACACCAAGAAGGGGTAGGAATTTTTTTTACCAAACTTGGCAGAAACGTTTAACTACTAAAATGTAGCAATTGATTAAAATTTTAAAGGAAAAGATCAAAATATAAACATAATTTTTATTAATAATGGATTGGTCCCCCCTACTGGTTACACACTCCCCCACTCATCGTGGCATCGATGCTAGCATATGGTCGATTTCCTCTTGAGGTATTGTGTCCCAAGCAACCTGTAATTCGTGCGGTAGAGCTTGCAGCCTCTGCGCAGGATGCAGCAAGTTCCACAGTCTTCTACCCATAATGTCCCAAACATGCTCGATGGGTGAAATATCGGGAGATCGGGGTGGCCATGGCAAGAGATTGACATTATCCTGCTGGATAAGTGGGTCTAACCAACTGCTGAAGAAATGGAAAAATATGAGGTTCTACGACCTCATCCACATATCGCTGGGCGTTCATATTGCCTCGGATGAATAACAAACGGGACCTACTCCCATAAGTTATAGCACCCCATATCATAATCCCCACAGTTTGGTGCACATGCCTAAAAACAGAAAATTCAACATTGCGAGGTTCCCCACGTGTTCATCTGAACCTCATATGGCCATCATGCATCCCCAAACAGAATCGGGATTCATCACTGAACACCACTCTATGCCACTCTAGGTTCCAGTGCAGTCGCAACCTACACCACTCCAAACGTTGCTTTCGGTGTTGAGCCGTTAGTGGTAACGCAAGATGTGGCCGATAGGATTGCAAGCCTAAAGCTGTGATTCTGCGGTAAACCGTTCCAAGGGTTACAGGACGACCTTCGTTAGCTAACCATTGATCGGCAATTGATTTGGTACTGGAGAATCGGTCTCTTGTTGCCATAAGTCGAAGATGGCGGTCCTGCGCCTCATTTGTTCTTCTTCGCCCCCCGGTTCCTCTTCTGCAACGTTCCTGACCCTCCCTAGTCCATGCCTGATAGCAGCGCATGATAGGGGATTGGTTCCGGTTAAGACGATTTGCAATTTCTCTGAATGAAAAACCACCTTCGCGCAAACCAACAATACGGCCTCTGTCGAATTCATTTAATTGGCGGTAATTTCCACGTTGGCGCACTCTAGGCATGATCACACCCACAAAACAAACGATCAAAGCGAAAACAATAAAGAACTGAACAAAATCTCGGAAAACCTACACCTGATAAAAAAAACTGAAAGAACTGTCAGATAAGCCATTATCACTTGATTCATATGAGTGAAATTTTAATCAATTGCTACCTTTTAGTAGGTAAACGTTTCTACCAAGTTTCGTCAAAAAATTCCCACCCCTTCTTGGTGTTGCGATTTCCATATCACTGAGTATATATTTTGAGTACATATTTTTACCGGGAAATTAGTTGTGATAAACTGCACAGTAAACTGTAATTAAATGTTCAAAATATAAATACCTTGGATGTACTCGAAGAAATGGTACGGTACACCACAATACGTTAAGAGAAGCTCGAGTATTAGGTCCTACTTGTGCTCGTTCTAGGAAAAAGTGTGCCCCGTTTTTTCTGAAAATTATAGAAAAGAATATTTTCAGCACTTTTAGTCTGATACAAGTTGGGATCAGAATTTTGTAACATAGCATGAGTCAAGGGTTAATCACGAAGTAAGACTACTGAAGGAAATTCAAGGCATAAAGGTACATTAAACTATTCCCATTAAAGGTAGTGACCAAAAACTAATTGTCTGCCTCAGTATGTTCGTCAAATAGTGCGTATAGGATCTTCTACCGTACAATCCTGGGTAAACCAAAACACCTATAACATTAATCGGCAACAAGAAATTGTCTCTTCTAAAAGAAAATTGTTAATGTTTTACAAATTTCTGGATTTCAAGCTTTTAAATGCATTTATAGACAATCTATCAACACTACCGTTCAAGAAAAAATAACTATAACTTATATTTAGAACCAATTTTTGTATCAGTGGAGGATGTACTAAATCACTAAAAATTACTGCCAAGAACACGGTCGAACACCTTTATCCAGATAGATTTTTACTAAGAAGCTGCAAGAAAAAGTATTTCTGTTTATTTAAAAAAATCAAAGCTATACATATGCTGCATATAATGTAGGCAATATGATTAATGAAGAAAGAAGTATACGCATTGCTAAAATGGTAAGAACTCGTGATGAAGATGAAATAGTTAAAAGTAATTCAGAAAAAAATAACTGCGTTGCTCTAATGATGGATACAGTCCGAATGTAAATGCTAGTAATTTATTTCTAACCAAAGCTATACCGCTGCATTTCCACCCTGTACAATTTGGCTTTTTATGAAGTGGTTTTTTATTGGTTCACTGAAGTAGATTCAGACTTTTAAGCTTCTACTTTTACTTCCATCATACTAGAGCATCTAGAATAGTTCTGTGTCAATCAGAAGTTACCTATTGTATCATTCCCAGATGGCTGCATCTACCAAAATAGAAATACCATTTCTGTAAATAGATTATTAGATTTTTGTAATTACATGACGAAGATATCTTCCAAAAATTGATATCATATGAAAAAATATTATAAAATAATAATTTATTAACTTATAATTGTGTTTATAATTATAACATTATAACTATCTGACTCAAATCTTCCTTGTGTAACATTTAGACAAGCCACCTAAAAAAGTAAAATCACCTATCTACAATAAAAAAAAATAGCAATATCTCCTACATCTGTTTTTCGGTGACCGCTAACAAAAAAAGTGATGTTTATGTTAGGAGATGTATTAATGAATAATAAAAATGTTTTGAACCCTACTGGTAAGTTCAGTGTAAAAATTTCCTGTTCCACACTAGCCCCGTGGCTATGTGGTCTACCACCACCAGAGTCTTCCTTATGTTGCAAAGTTCCACAACCCGAAGAAAAGTATTTTCAGAAGGCGTTTATCAATTTGGAAATCGTTCTAAATACATACGCCTTGCACGTACAGCGTTTTGTTCAGCTGTCCCATAAACAGTAATCATGTCTGTGTATTTCTCCTTACTGTAATTAGCCATTTTATCCAAACTAATCACTTAACAATAAACTGTTTTAAATTTGACGCTTTAAATGTACTGTAACTACTAAGCGTAAATTAGGCAGTTAGTTGAGGAAAAAAGAAATGTCAAAAGAATATTGTAACAGCCAAGAGATCCAACTGATAAAACCATTTGAATAATAAAATACAAAAGTTCAGAAGAGAGAAGCTTAAAGAAGAATCCGTTGCAAGACCTAATAGCACATGAGGAAACGGACTACTTACTTTGGAAAGCCACCAAAATAATTAGAAGGCTAATAACATCCATTCCTCTAGAAGGAAAGGTAATGGTCCTTGAGCAAGGATCTTCGTTAATCATCAAATACAGCTCACACTTGACGTTTCAGAAAACCATCTTTCAGAAGAAATTACTCCAGTTATTCCAAAGGTGCTAGCAAAGGACCAACATGAATCCAAGAAAAGCTCCGGGACTCGATTTGATCACAGGAGAAATTTTTAAGCATTTGCCCAGGAAAGGTTTAAGTTACTCGTATGCTTACTTGCGCCATCAATGCGTTATTTAAATTGAAACATGTCAATGTTACCGTATCACTGCTCCTGTTCATTCCCAAGCTTTTCGAGAAATTGCTTCTGAAAAGGCTAAGAACTCTAGTAGAGGATAATAAACTGATTCCAAACTATCAGTTTGTATTCAGGCAGGAATATTCTACCATAGATCAAGTACACCGGACAGTGGACGTAATAGAAAAGGCCTTAGTAGGAAAACGGGTGTCCTTCTCGACATAGAACAAGCGTTCGACAAGGCCTGGCATGAAGGCTTGATCCATAAACTGAATAAGACTCTCCCAAAACAGTATATTGAAACTTTAGCATCTTATATTTCTGATGGACTATTTCATATTAAACAGGAAGATGAATACTCGGAGTTCAGAGAAATTCTTGCGGGTGCGCCTCAGGAGAGTGTATTGGGACCAGTCCTGTCCCTGCTATATAGTATACACCAATGGCATTCTAGAAATGCAAGAAATAACCACAGCTACCTTCGCTGATGATACAGCTTTGTATAGAGTAGGTTAAAATGCAGTGAATTCAACAGAAACGTTGCAAAGAGCTTGTAACAGAATAGTTCAATGGACTAACAAAGGAAAAAATAAATTGAATGAACTTAAATCCAACCAATTTTACCAATAAAATAGTGACTGATCCACCTTCAATCAATATTAATGGCCAATTTGAATTTATAACGTGTTACTACCATAGTTTCTAAAAATACTCATTACCTCACTTAACTTTAACTTGCTGTAACTTTCTTAATATTGGGTTTTGTCCAAAAGTTTATAAAGAAAAGAACTTTATTTTAGTCCCCTCTAGCTACCCTTTCAATCTCCTCCGTACTTTATGAATCGCCCTGTATTTTAGTTATGGTTGAAAATGCCATTTGTGCTATCTGAATTAGCAATTAAGTCATTTATTGTTAACCTATTTATACGGTTAATACATAACATTGTTTAGTTGTGGCTATGCTGCGCAGAAGGTGTTCGCATTCAAATTTTCAAATTAAGCATGAGGATTTAACTTAAGAAAAGCATAAATTAATTAAAATGGAGTGTCCCTTCTTCAAGCTGCATAATTTCCACAAATAAATTTGGGAGTTTCCTTAATAGACCCTAAAGTGAAAAGTCTCACTCGTTTTAGCGTAACAGAAGCTGACGTTCACAATTGGTACCTAAAAGAGTTTTCACTGCGATTGTTGAGTGAGATTAGAGGGTTAATATGTGATAATTGGCAATGAAGTTAATCAGGGCGGACGTCTTACTGCAGTTCCGGTTTAGCGGAATTCCTGTGTAACCGCGGCACATAGTGGCCCCACTTCGTCTAATTAAATCTCGTCATACGTATAATATCAGTTACGGCTTGACACATTAAAGTTAATATGTGTTAAATGGTCGCGGTTGTGAGTCCTCCCTTTTGCAGTTCAAATTTTGAAGCACGCCCTCTGTGCCTCCAAGACCCTCACTTGACATTAAGATTATTCTCCCGCGTCGCCCGGATTATTTAAAAATATTTTTTGCGCGGCGTTTCCGGTAATCGGGAGCAAGAAAGCATATAAACGAAGAAGAAGGGTTTTTCGACGCAAGGTGTACAAATGCGTAGAATAACTAATGGTCAGGTGTCAATTCACGGTTTTTCGTTAGCGATTTTTCAGTGGCGAGATTAATGTTATGAACTCGTTACTGGATGCGTGTATCAGTCCGAATTCGAACAAATTCGATAATAAAAATTAGATTTCCGCGGCAGTGAGTACAGAAATAAAATAATAAAACTCACGCATCAATCAATATAGGAAACAAAGAAAAGAACGTTTCGGAACTACTAAATCTTTGACAGAAAATACGCACTGGAAGTGCTCTCGTGTAATAACTGATTTTTGTAGTATTTCGGTGGAATAAATAAAATGTCATACTGTGAAATTGCTCCTTAAAATTTGCTTTATTCCCTAACAATAGCGTTCGCACCAATAAACGTTACATAAAGGTTCAATTTATGACAGATTTATGTTCCTTCAAAGAAAATTCAATAGCTTTTATCGCCACTTTAATTTATTTTTGGGAACTTGCAAACTAACGGACTATTTAGCTCATTTTAATGAAGTAATGAAAATTAAGTAAATTTCGTTAAAAGCGCATTCAGCTCCAGGTACTTTGTAATTTGGCACCGCAAATGCGCAATGCAAAGTGTAATTGTCCTAAAAAGAAATCAACCGGTAACAAAAATTTACTAGCGTTTGCTGCAACCAATTGCTCGTTGATGAGGCACAACCACAATTTGAGCTTGTTATTACATGTTACTATTCTGTTCACTAGAAACTGGGGTAGAAGAAACATTCATGTAATCTACAAATTTGCTTTGTAATCATGAAAACTGAATTTTTCAGTTGAATGCATGCTTAACAGTGGCATTTGTAAATGAACCAATAACTTCGGAAATCTATTGGAACAAATGCATGTTTCTTCAAAGACACAGAAGTAAATCAACGTTCAATAATAGACAAAAAATGATCGGTTCAGATAGAAGCGAGTTCTGCTATAGATGAAACACATACAAAGTGATTTTTTAAAAAGTCAATTGCAGTAGCCTAGGGATTGTCCCGTCTATATTAAGCTTTAAAATCTGACAATATGAAAATTGTAACAGCATAGCTGCTGCCAGTCAAGAAATCTTGACGAAAAACCTGTAATTTCCTTACCTTAATAAATTACAAATCAGTTGCAACTAAATACTTGTTCATTTTCACATTTTGTTGGGCCAAAATTTTTAACTACCTGAACTGTCACACAGTTTCACATACAGGTAAATGTCATTCAAAGCTCATTACAGCTGACTGCAGACGGAATAGCTTTTTTTCTAGGCTTGCTGCAATTGACTTTTTAAAAAATCACTTTGTATGTTAAACTCAAAATTTATATACATGCAATTTTCCGAATCATTTGAGTTTTAATTATTGAACACTATAATTAATTATATTACTACTAAGTGAGTTAAACTACTTTCCTGCTAACATAAAAGAGATTTTTCGTAATTATTAGAAAACTGCCGATATCAAAAGTAAATTTCAACAATTATTTTTTAGAAATGCTAAAAACACAATTTTTATAGCGTTTTGTTTTATAAATATTTAAAGTTTATTAACATCCAAATGTTTAGCGTTTATTAAGGAAGCATTTTGAGAACATACATCTTAAAAGAGAGCCTAAAAAAATCATCGCTTGCTGTTGAAAGTAAATTTAAGCAAGAAAATTATTTTATACAGGGTGTCCCACGACGTGGGGTCACTACTTCGTATACGTAATCTTTAGAACAAATGAGAAGCATTCATCCAAAACAGCACATGTCTTCAGAGGTTGTTTTCTCAGAAATCGAAAAAAACGTTTCAGATAAAAATTACTTGCTTTTTTATCACTTTTACCACCCTATTCGTTAGATATAGTCACTATAATAAACATATCCAAAAATTAATGAAACAGTTTTGGAATTGTGGGCGTTATTAATTAAAAACTGTTGGACATGTCCGGTTTTGCTCGAACGAAAAAATTAATAAATACATTTCTGTAATATAATTTAATTTTTTTATTGGAAATTTGATATATAATGTAACAGTTCACAAAAACTAAATGAGTAGGGCGCAGTCATCTTCGAGGCAAATTTCCTCTTCGACATCTCCGTCATTTTCGGTTTCTGGAACTTTCAGTAGCTGTAAAATTTTAATTCCTGCTATTCTTTCCAGTTATCTCCAAACTGCTTTACTAATAATGTAGCCACATTTTTTTTCATTTGAAATTTTGTGAACTAATGGCATTTCTTGAAGTGCAATAGAGTCATCTACTCTATTTTTTTTAATAAAGACTTAAATGGCATTAAATCGTCTTCAAATTGGTAATAGGGCGTACCTCTACACTTGACAATAATTTTATTGTTTGCTGTGAACTTTTTGATTACTATCCTCTTCATTTCTTGAATGCCATTAATTTTGTTGTAAACCGTTTCCAAATTCTTCACATTGTACATTTTCCAGTCTATTCCTAATAATTTCACCTCGCCAACTTTAGAATAAATCGTATTATATTCTTCTTTTTCATAAATAATATTTTGCTTCTTCAGAAGCTTTTCGGCCTACCAAACACTCTTATCAGCTGGCAGAAAACTATGTCCACGGACTGGGAATTCAATAGAAATTGATTGTACTGAATTTGGTGATTCGTGCGTAAGCTTAATTTAAATTCAGTATAATAATTGTTCAAAATGGCCACCGTTGCTCTCGAGACACATTCTGGCTCTTCTTAAGAGAAAACTGCTTGCCCTACTTAAGATATGATTGTTGTTCAGAATTAGTTCTGCTATTTCAAAAATGCCTCTCCTAAGATCTTCAACAGTCTCTAATGGTGTTTGGTATACCATAGCTTTTATATGGCCCTACAAATATTAATCTAAACAATGTAAGTCCAGACATCTTGTGGTCCAGGGTTCTCATATACCAATTACACGTCCTTCAAGCCGTTGATTCAAAAATTGTCTTACACGTAACGCAAAGTGCGCAGGGGTACCATCGTGCTGGTACCACATACCATATGGAGCAATGAGCATGTTATCAATAATTCCACACCAGATAGTCACTGAAACCTATGTTCATAATTTAACACTGTGATTTCGTGTAGATTCTCTAAATCTCAAGAGTGGCAGTTCTTCCTGTTCATTAATCCATTCCTTGTAAATGCTGCCTCATCCATGAATAAAATTCTAATATGTAGGTTTCGAGTTTGAATGATCCAGCGGCAAAAAGAGGGCTGAACAGGCTGGAAATGAAATGGATATAAACCATGACGTTCTAATGTTCTCCAAACTCGCATTGCTGGTACATTAGCTTGTGCAGATACACGACGAACAGAAGTGCAGGAATTATTATCAATTTCGCGGAGTATGTTGTTCTCATTGTTTAGTACTTGGGAAAGTTCCCTGTTCACCTAGGTGGTTGTGCACTCGTTGGAAAACTCGTGGGTCTGGCAGTCGCCGATTTGAAAATTTCAACTCATATCCTCGGGCAGCTGCTACTGAGTTTCCATCAAGGGCAAGCAGAGAATTCAACCCGAAGGTGTTTTATTATTTGACATACAAGTAAATAATATCATTTCCATAGTAACGTAGACAGTTTGTATCGAATACCATTTCATGGATAGCATGGAGGAACGAGCACATGACCATTGGCTGTAAAACACGTGTATATAAAGCACGTCTTCAGCGGGCCGAGACGCGACCCGAAAATAGTAGATCTAAGAGAATCCTTAGAACATTAGAAATAAAAGTGCTGAGAGATATAGCAGGAAAGATGTTAAGGGATAGGATAAGAAGCGATTCTACACGCCAAGAATGTAAGACACAAGACATCGTAAGATGGATCAGACAGACCAGACGGGGGTGGAATGAGCACGTACATAGAATGACATCAACAGGCTGGCACGCATAGCACGAGACTGAAAACCAGATACAACGATCTAGAGGAAGACCACTAAAGCGCTGGAAAGAGAGCTGGCAATCAACATTACAGGAATAGAAGAATTAAGGAAAGGTTGGATAAAACAAGCCTAAAGGCTTATTCAATAAGAAATGAAGAAGAAGACATCCAAAGGCTGACTCTCTTACCACTCAGTCAGTCCAGCCCTTCAGTGTCAAATAATAGTCAAACAAAGAGCATTTCCTGGCAATCATTTATTATTTCGGTTGGTTCGGTATTTAACTAAAACAGGCCATAACTTCTCTAATAGTCGATTTAGAACAAAAAGACCACTCTTTAGTTTCGACCTCTTTTCACCTCTCCTACACGTAGGTGAAGTAGTGACCTCACGTCATAGGATACCCTGTATACTGTGTGTCTCTACTAATTAATCAAAAAGCATATAGCATACCAACGCTTTTTGGTCGTGGTATTGAAATTTCTTTCTATGAAATTTTCAAAAAGTCTAGCTATTCTCAATTGAAATTAACTTTCCTACCATCGACAAATGTGCAGCTGCACCCCAATGTTAGATTTCTTGTCCTAGATTTTTATGTACCCCTACACAGTTTTTCTCCGTTTCATTTATTGTTGTTTAATATTTGTACTTGCAATATTGCTTAGAAAGATTTCCAAATCTATAGCTAAATTTTGGCTTTTTTGGAAATGTTTCGCTTTAGGGTGCATCTCCACCCCTGGTGGTGCTCCACGTTTCAGTCTGAATTTATTTAGAACGCGTCCAACCGGATTATGTTACGATGGACTTATTGTCGGTGTGAAAGGTTACTATATAAACCAAACAATACACGAAGTGCATTTTAGTTTCTTTTTGAAAGGTTTCAGTGTGTTATTGCAAGGAAAAAGTGTACACATATTTTACACCCGATAGATGATGAAGAAAATGAGATTGAAAAAGATTATGTGGAAAAGGCTGACAATAAAAGTAGTGATGCTGATGCTGAAAGTGAGGAAGGAAATGTGGTGAATTATTACAATGCAAGAAAGGAATCCGTAGAGATGTTGTGTAACTCAAATCCTCCATACACTGCTTCAATCTATACTGCTGTAATGTCTCGAACCAAATTCGAACAAATCACAGCGTTTATGAGATTCGACAATTTTCTAACGAGAGAAATTCGCAGAGAATAAGATGGACTTGCTCCAATCGGATTATTTCCTAGAAAACTGTAAATAGGCCCACAATCTAGGATGTTATCTTACAATTGCCGAGCAACTGGTAAATTTTTGGGAAAGAGTACCTTTTCGTGTATACATGAAGATCAAGCCCGACAAATACGGCATCCAAGTGTGGACTATTGTCGATTGAGAAAGTTGTTATGTTGTAAATATGCAAGTGTATTTGGGCAAACAGGGATATAAGTCAGAAAAGAATCAGAGTCCAAGAGTGGCTATAGACATGGTGCGGCACATACAGTTTGGATATGGTATAATAGTAGATCAATTTTTCACTAGTTTACCTCTAACAAATGTTCACTTAGATAGAATTTTTATGCGGAACCTTGAGAAAAAATTAGCCATACATTCCGAAGCAACGTCTACCTGATTCTAAGAAACCAATGTACTCTACTATGTCCGCTGTCAAACGTAATGTAACATTAGCATCATATGTACCAAAACAAGGAAAAACAGTAATTATGATCTCAACTGAATACCACGATGATGCCGTTACCGGGGTGGAAACCAATTACAAACCGGATATCACTCTACATTATAATACAACAGAAGGTTCAGTTAATGCAGCGAATTATATGGTTATGGGTGCGTAGAAAAACAAATCGTTAGTCATTTGCTTGATATGGCAGCATTGAACTCTTATAAGCTGTGGTTGATCAAAAATCTTGACAAAGAAAACCTAGTGCCATACTATAGAAGAAAGTTTTTGTTGCACTTAGGTAGAAAACTTGCTGAACCTTACATTACCACCGCTACCAGAAATGTAAGTCTAAAGTTCAGAAGAATATCACTCGAGCCATTTTTATTCTGATACCGCCATTAGAGGATAAAAGAACAAAAACCGAGGCACCCAAAGAAGTACAACGAAGGTTTGTACGGTAGAAAAAAAAGACAGGAAGTCCAGGCAGCACTGTTTACAATGCAAAAAATTTGTTTGTGGTGAAGATTCTTGTTGCAAAGTTATGTGCATAAATTGCGACACTACCAAACAAGAACGTTCAACCGCAGACGGTTCTAACTGATATAATTTTTCAACATTAATTTTCAAACACCCTGTTTGTGATAGGTAATGTAACATTTGATGTTAAATAACATAAAATTAAACAAATATAACAACCTGAACTTGGACGATAAAAAAACGCGAGAGAAGAAGAATAGACGCATTCGAGATGAGGTGTTGGTGTCGCAAGCAGAGAATTCCATGGACTGAAAGGGGAACAAACATCTCTATGTTAGATAAACTAAATATACAACAACTTCTTTCCTCTACAAATATACAGGAGGATGCTACAATATTTTGGACAATTGCAAGAAGAGATAGTAGTAACTTAGAGAAAAAAGTACAGGGTCGCATTGAAGGAAAAAGACCCCACGGAAGATTTTCGAAGAGATATATTGATCACATTAAAACTCTTACAGGAAGACCTCTTCACCGACTCGCGCATGATGTTACCAATAGAAGCGAATGGAAATACATCGATAATCATACAAAGCGATACCATTTGATCACGACACTTCTACTAAGAAGCTAACGACTGCAGAGAGAACAATAAGAGGTAAAACTAACTAAAAACCTGTTGGGGAGCATTAGTACCCATGTATATTGTATAGGGTTAACGTCAGTAAAAAGTGTAGCAATAGCAACCTGATTTAATATACTGGATAAACATTGTTTGTATTATAATTTTTAAATAATCACAATAATAAAACAAAACAATCTTGTCCAGATAGATATCTCTCTTGATTATGTTCTCACAGGGAAATAAACCGTAAGCATATTTCATGCAAAATTATATTTATAATTAATGAATTTAAATTAATTGTGATAATTTGTCTAAGAATGTAAACCATGCCGCTGCTATTACCTATTATTTGGTTATGTGAAAATAAAAAACCTTTTACCTTTCAAATTCAGCTATAACTGTATTATTTCTAATAATATCTTTTAAGAATTTTGTTGTGCAATAAATTTGCGACAAATATTTAATTTAACTTTATTATACTGTTATGGTACATAACATATGGTTGTATCGTGCTCATCAAACATTACTTAGGTTAGCATAAGCACCATAGCAAAGGATTGTAAGTTTATCTATTCAGAAATGCTACCCAAATGCCTTCACGGCCATCCATAGCTTCTATACTGAAGGTTATATGTGTATCACCCTCTTACTTTTGCTGTTGTTATTCATTAATATTCCCATTTGTTCTTGGGTGAAATAGCAGCAATAATGTTATTAGTCACATATTATTCTATGCTAAGCACAATAAATAATTCTTTTACAATAATCACCCAGACCACAACTACAACTCGACCCACATAAAAGTTTTTGTTACTATAGTATTTTTTAATATTTCGTAATTCTGAATAATTGATAAAATTATATTTTTCTCTGTAAATAACAGAGATATCACATCCAGCCAAGGTATGCCAGGGACATAAATATAGAACAATGTCCTGTAGTATTAATTTGACCTATAGTTCGATGGGGAACCCGTCATAATCGCATCCAGTGTGTCCCAAAACGTACCGGCAATATTTCAAGGATGAATTCCAGAACTTATTTAGAGCCCAAAAGTCCTCAAATTTTAGTTCAACGGATTTCTGAAATACTGATCTAGTTGCCTTCTTTTGTTTGGTAATATCGTTGTTATAAATTATTGTTTGTAACTTGTCAGTTTATTACTGTGAAACTAAAGTTATTGGATTCTTCTTTGTATTTTTATTCCCACCGTAAGTCACCAGCGATTCACAATGCCAATGTTATTTTCAAATGAAGAATATGCAGGTATTCATTATGTTTACGGTCTGTTTGATGGAAATGCTTTAGCAGCACAACAAATTGATAGAAGATTACGTACTGGAATATGTAGAATCCGGGTTTGGAGAATAATACGAAGTGCTCCCTTACATCCACATCATCATCGAAGAGTTCATGTTCGAGGTAATGATTTTGAAGCTCGTTTAAGATTTTGTAATTGCATACAAACTAATCAAAACCTATCGCATATTTTATAGACCGATGAAGCTTCTTTCACACGAGATGGTACCAATAATTATCACAATTTTCATGAATCGGCTGCAGAAAATTCTCATTTAAGAAGACGCTCTCATTTTCATCATATGTACATTTAGTGTTGATATGATAGCTGGTATTCTTAATGATCGTCTGATTGCACCATTTGAAGTGCCACGGCGTTTGAATGGTGTGAATTATGAATATTTTCTAGAAAACTCTTTACCCTTATTACTGGAAGATGTACCATTAAATATAAGACGTTCAATGTGGTATCAACACGATGGAGCACCAGCACATCAATGTCTTCGTGTTAGAGCTTGGCTTAACGCATATTTTCCGGGAAGATAGATTGGAGTAGGAGGACCCGTGGTATGGCCACCGCGCTCGCCGGACCTGACTCCATAAGATTTTTATCTTTGGGGTCGCATGAAACAGATTGTTTATGCAACTGAAGTACTCAAGATAGAATAAATACGCCAAAGAATACAGCAGGCTGCCGATATTATTAGGAATAACCCAGCAACCACATTAATTTTGAATTTTCACAGGATATTGAAACATAATAAATACAAGTCAACATATAATTAAGGCTACCTATAGAAATACAGTTCAATGGCTGTTGAGCAGTTTCCTTCTCTTCAGCCGGCAGCCATATTAAGAACGCAGCGATCTCTTCTGCGGCTTTGTGTATTGTACATTTACCGGATCGCCTTGCTTGGAGTTGTGTTTTCCCTTTAATATGCGCTTTTTTTGAGAGGGGGGGCTCGTGCACTACATTTGTCGGTTCGCCTTGCTTGGGGTTGTGATGTTTTTTGTTATTGTTTAGTTAGTTACGGTTTTTCCATTCAATAAACAACACGTTCTCCGAAAGCTTGTTTTAATCTTTGTATTGGAGTCTGGAATTTTACCAGATAACAATATTTTGGTGACCCCGACGTCCAACTCGACGTTCACAATCGTTCCAAATTTTAATTACCTCTGTAATGTGGGTCAAAATTTTGTTTCGAACACGTCATTCTGGAAGTTTTCCCTTTAATGTGCGCTTTTTTTGAGAGGGGGGTAAATGTAGTCTGCGTGCACTACATATACCGGGTCGCCTTGCTTGGGGTTGTGATGTTTTTTGTTATTGTTCAGTTAGTTACGGTTTTTCCATTCAATAAACAACACGTTCTCCTAAATCTTGTTTTAATCTTTGTATTGGAGTCTGCAATTTCACCAGTTAACAATAGTGACGAACACAATGGAGATAATTTTGAACATTTGTTGTAAATAAAATAATAAAAATGTATCAATAAAGATTTAGTTCATAAAATTCGTTGAACTAAAATTTTAACAACATAAATTATGAAATAAACAATAACTCGTTAACGGTTCCGTTTAGAACATATGTTTATATGGACATTTCGACTCTAAATAAGTTCTGCAATTCATTATTGAAATATTTCCGGTGCGTTTTGGGACACCCTGTATACTTATAGACGTCAAAATTCACTTTTCGGGCTTGTGAACTGTCGAGCGGATATTTCCGTTGAATCTCAAGTTATATGTTTCATAAAATCAACACCATTTCAGTCGGTAATACAGAAACTTAAAATCTATAGAATGTTCTCCATTACATTTGGTTGTTCGTTCTTGCGGTATCCCTTTCAACATGAAAATGCAGTTGTGATCCCATATGTATGTTCAAGGTTTACTATGCGTGATTGCACACTGATCGAAGAGAATGTGCAATAAACTTCTCGTTTACAAACAAAGAAGGTCAATATAATTTT
>JABXWE010017779.1:0-17610 GCA_014611495.1 Limonius californicus
GCTTTCAATTTACTGGAAATGAAGCAATGGAGCTAATTTTTTGCACTTGAACTACGTAGCGCTTTGCTGATGATTTGTAGCGCACCATGCACGATGACTTTTCAAAATTCCAATGGGTGCTAATTGCTGAAGCTAACTCATTTATTTTGCTCATAAAACTATCAAGGCTTTTCTAAATTAATGCTGAGATCTTAATCGCTCCGCGAGTTAAAACCTAAAACACTAAAATTTACAGAAAGTTAATCAACTTTAATTTCTACATTTCAATTTCACCGCGAATGTTTAAGCGTTCGTCGTAAAATATTGTTCTGACATTTAACTTTGATTTTCGTTGTTACTATAAAACTGGTCTAAAGTTCACGAACAAGCTCGTCCTTAATTTATTTTTGTGAAATTCCTAGTTAGAACTGAAAGCGCCACCTTTGTCCAAGGTATTATCATATGTCGCGGATGTTGTTTGATAATTAATGGTGTGCAATTTTCAAATTTTGTGCAGTTTGTTTCCTCTATTATTTTGATATAGCTAGTCTTAAAATTGACGCCCGTGTTTTACAGATTTAATTCGGGGGTCTAAATTAAATCGAAAATTAACAGTGGAATTTTTTCCGATTGTCCTTCGTTATCGAGTTATTCATAAAAAACTAAATAATACGTTCTATCGCTCCGGTTAGAGCATGTAACATAATTCAATGTAGTGTGGCTAAGGCGATTTTAAAAATGTA
This sequence comes from Limonius californicus, assembly GCA_014611495.1. Classification (NCBI taxonomy): domain Eukaryota; kingdom Metazoa; phylum Arthropoda; class Insecta; order Coleoptera; family Elateridae; genus Limonius; species Limonius californicus. Next base: position 723 of record JABXWE010017779.1, read on the forward strand.
TGAATCGTTCTTTCATATTGATAAGTATCATTATTTTCATTTTTTTCTGATTTTTGTGTTTAAAATGGAACGATTCTACTGTATCAAATTAAAATTACGTCGATAAATTGACAATATCAGTTGCGTGTAATGATAATGCCATTGGTGCGTCTAGGATACATTCAGAAAGACTACCAAATCGTCGGCAACCTGATAACAAAATCCTGTGACGTTCGTCTGGTTTTCATTCAAATTCAAGGAACCATTAAATTCACTTCTTTAATTCCGTTATTAAATAAAGCATCACTTTTCGTTATCCCGAAGTGGAATGTGTAGTGTTTCGTCTGCATCGGCTACATATTTCCTAGGATCATGCAGATGGAGCTGCTTATGTTTTGGTTAATTTAGAGAACTATACGGCTGACTAGGCACAGGGATGGCTCAGTAGCTCAGAGAGCCAAGCTTTGGATGTAATAGTCCAAACGCATCCCGGTTCGAATCTCCCCAGGGTCGGAAATTTTTCTAATTCCCTGGGTGGTCGGTACTGGGTCCCGGTCTCCATTTGCCATTGGGAATCAAATTAATGGCACTCCTTGAATTACGGTCGCATTACAGAAGTAAAAAGACCATAAACAAAAACATTCAGACACAACAGCAGGTTAAGCATGGTTACGCATCAACACGGTAACCCGCAGAGTCGGGCCCTGTTGTGCATTGCACAAACTAACTTAACCTTGTCTCACACCAAAAGCGATGGGCCTCTAGGGCCTGTTAAAGCTTCAAATATAGACGCGGCTGACTGTTTGAAGCTGTTCAAAAACAAAGGACAAAGTGAAAGCTAGGGTTCGGATGTTTATAATTATACCCGTAATTTAATCAGGATACCGTTTATATTTTTTTCGTTTTAAAATCCATGAAAAGTCGTTCATTAAATTAGGATACAAAGAAGAAAACCTTTTTGTGTTTGCTTTATCGCCGAATCAAGGAAAACATGATCGATGTTTACCGTTATTTAGGGAAAACTGTCCGCAGTGATGTCTTTTTTAAAGTGCTTCTAATTGTGGAAAATAGAAAAACTTTGATTTTCATAAAATAAAGCAACTTTCAGTGGCTAATTGTTTAATAACTAACTGTACTTCTTTTGTAAAATGAACTAATATTGGCTATGCAGCTATCGTTTTTTGATATAACAGTAAATATCGTGTACAGTAGCGACGAGCCATCCAATTTGGACGTCACCAAGCCCTTTCTTCATACGAGTCTTGTTCAACTGGAACCCATCTTTGATCAACTTAGCCTTGAAAACAAATGCAATAATTCAAATGACGTTTGTTAATTTTAGTAGTGTTCGTAGGCAACACATTAATACGTTTCTGGCGTTTGAATTTGATTCTGACTTTGAAAACTTCGATTTTGAAGTGGCTTTCGTTGTTGAAAATCCGTTCAAGTTTGATCAGCTACAAATTTTATGCGCTGAAATTGTGCAGCCATTGCAAATTTGTGCGCGAATGCAAGCATTGTATGGAAATGCATGGATTGCGTACCCAACTGTGAAGGAATGGTGCCGAAAATTTAAGAATAGTAAAGAGGGGAATATGGATGAGCCGCGACCATGTGCACGGTGTACTGCATTAACAGCAAACAGTATGGCATTTGTGGAAGACCTTATTAGAGAAAATCGTCGAATTTCAATTAGAGAAATTTCAGAAATTGTTGGTGCGAGTGTAGGATGTGTCCATAGTATTGTTCGTAATCTGGGTTACAGTAAAATTTGTCCGCAATGGATTCCTCGTCTCTTGTCTAATGAACGAGAATGCTTGCGAAGGGACGTATCTCCGCAACACCTCACAGACTGTAGGCAAAATGGTGATGATTTTCTTCTGCCAATAGTTGCTAGTGACGAAACTTGGCACCATTACTACGAGCCATCCAGTAAGTTATCGTCGATGCAGTGGAAACATTCAAGTTGACCACCACCGAAGAAGTTTAAAGCACAATCTTCTGCAGGCAAGGTGATTTTTTTTCAACCATGAGGGACCCTTGTTGATAAAGTTTAAGGAACCTGGAGTAAATGGTAATGGAAAACTGTGCAATGCAACTTTGAACAAGCTTCATTAAGCAATAAGACGGAAACGTCCAGGAAAACTTACGTGTGGGGTCATTTTGCTGCACGACAATGCTGGGCCTCATGTTGCTAATGTGATAACAGAAAATCTTCAATGAAAGAAATGGAGGGATTTAGAACATCCACCCTATAGCCCGGATCTATCGCCTTGCGATATCCATATTTTTGAAACGCTGAAAACGGCGTTAAAAGGTCGGCATTTTGAGTCTGTCGCAGAAGTACAGATAGCTGGGAAAGACTTCTTCAATCAGCAGCCACAAGAATTCTATGATTAGCGTATACGTCGGTTAGTAAAACAATGAGATAGGTGCCTTAACTGTGAATGTAATTATTTGTAATTAAATATGCATAAAGTAAGGATGGGTTTCCATTGAATACACTTCGTATATAATCTATAACAGGACCAACACTGTTTCTGGTTTGAACGATTCTTTTTTTTCTGGTTGTAATTGTATTTCGTAGTTTGTTCAATATATTCATAACCATTATTCAATATTCGTGATTTGTTATTTACGTGTATCTTCTTTTGTGTATGTAAGAAGCATTTGGGTACCAAGAACGTACAATAAGATTCGTTCGGTCCTCCGTAAGCTGTGGGTCCTTCGCCCTTTCACGAGGATCTTCGTTAAACTGTAACTTGAATGGGTGGCACCCACGTATTTGACTTGCCCTGTACGTTATAACAATTAAGACTTTATTGCTGTACACATTTTCCGTGAAACCACTCCCGCCCCCTTCTCCACCCTGTGGAGCCTTTTCCATCGGTTTGTTGCGGTCTGACGATGACTAATGAAACTTCTATAAAACTTTTTTTAATTTTGGTGCAATATTTACGACTAGCCATACGGATAATAAGCAAATTTGTTCTTATATACTATGTTGACTAAATTGACATGAGAGGGGAGGTCGCCCAGTGGCGATCCCGTGTAATTATACTAATCCCTAGTTAGTAAGGTCTAATGTTCTCAGTCTATCCAAACGTCGAGTGCTATTTACGTTGTCTAATAAATTGAGCACTAACACATTGGAATGATTATGTATCCTGTTCACAAAATTTGTTGTGTGTTTTTTGATTTCCTCTCTGATCCACGGAATTTTGAGATCTTCATTTTGTTGCTGATGTACCATTCCGCTTTTGCTATAGTATAGTAGTAGTATAGTAGAAGGGTTTTGTTTTGAAACCTTTGTATTATTTCAATGTTCGATGATTTTGCACAACCCCAAAGATGAATCGCGTATGTCCACACAGGAATTAGCGCTGATTTTTACACTAGCACTTTATTGTTAAGCGATAATTTGGACTTTTGCCCTAGCAGCCAGTACATCTTTTTCATTTTTATGTCCAGTTCTTTCCTCTTTTTTATGAGGTGGGTTCTCCACGTTAGTCGCCGATCTAGATGACTGCCGAGGTATTTTGCTTCTTCGTTAATTGGGATTTGTAAGGCATTCAACGAGACCGGGGGAGCGATGCTGCGCTTTGTGGTGAATATTATAGCTGTGGATTGGTTTTGTAACCATTTTTGCATGTTGTTGAGACAGCTTTGTAGGTTTTCCGATGCTAGTGTAGGGTCTGAGTAGGATTATAGTAGTGCGGTATCCTCCGTGAATGTGGCTGTCACTACATTTTCGTCCCATGGGAGGTCGGCTGTGAAGATTTGGTATAAAGTTGGTCACAGGACACTACCCTGTAGAACGCCCGCGTTAATTTGATATAGACTAGACTGGCTTCCTTCGTATAAAACTTAAACAGCTTATGTGAGTAGCATAAAAAGTAAACTGCCTAGTGAGCTTATCTCGTACTAGTTGAATAACAAAACAATCGTTTGGACCGTGACAAACTATAAATCGTGTAGAACAAAGATTACCGAAAACGGGTAATAAAAATGCTAAAAAAAATCAGACTGGACGTCAACCTTCACTGAGGGTCGATTAAGAAGAGCAAGTTCTTGAAGTTGTTGAGGCAAAACCAGGTACAGACCCTCGAACTGTATCGTTTCAAACTCATTTCCAAAGAGATACTATTGGCAGATTATTGAGGAGAAATGATCTGCATCCACTTAGGCTTCAAAACGTTCAAGTTTTGAATGACGAGGATAGCGAGCTTTGAATTAAGTTTTGTAGATGGTTGTTGCATATAGTAAACAATCATCAGCATTTCATTGAAAACATTATGTGGTTTGATGATTCTACATTTACCGAGACGGGTACCATAAATACTCATAACCTGCATGGATAGAGGGATGAAAACCTTCACTTAATACGCAAGAGATCTTATCAAAGACAATGGTGAATGAATATTTAGACTCGGTTATTAAATAATAATTAAATTGGTCCACACATTCTACCTAGCCGATGTAATTCAGCCTCATATCTTCCATCTTAAACCGAAAATTTACCACTACCATTGCTCGATGAAGTGCCATTCGTAGTTTGATTAAATTGTTCGTTCCAACACGATGATGCACCGTCACATTATGGAATACAAATGAGAAATGTCATTGAATAAAAAATTTAATGAGAGGTGGACTGGAAGAAGTGGATCCATACCATAACCTCCTAAATTACCGTATCTGAATCCGTTGGAATTCTTTTTCTGGGGCCATTTCGAGGAACATTTACTGCGAACCTGTTCACGCTGCTGTGGCGTTAGTTAACGTAAATATTCTATAGAGGGTTTGTTCTTCTATAACAAATTAAAATTAATTCCGTATGGGAAATGATTGCGGGGATATCAGAATACTGGGTTCTACACCTTGCTGCCACTTTATCCCTGTTTGAGGTAGTTAATGACGTGGCGCACTAACCCAGGGGGACCGACGGTTTTAGGTACTCTCCAAGGCACCGCGCGGGTTGCAGCGTTAGAGCGAAGATTTCGGTCACCCACCCAAGTAGCACCGCACGGATCGTTCCTTAACTTTGAGTATTGTTTTGCCAGTACTCGCGCTTGTCCGCAGCGCTGCTTCTATGATAAATGGTGCGAATGTTTGCCTTGAAGTAGGAGGTAGCCCATTGATCACATTTTGTGACAACAGATGCAGACACCTAGCTTTTGATAATATTTGTTTTTCAATTAATTTAAATGGTAATTTTTGGTTTTTTATCAATACCTCGATAACGAAGGACAATCAGAAAAAACTGAAATCTTAGTTTTCGATTTGTTTTAACCCCCTACATCGGATCCAAAGCATGGAATTCAATTTAGAATCACTCTCTATATAGCCTACGTTAGAGGAATGTTTCAGAAAATTTTATATACGTTCATGTAATTTTCATTAATGAAATTGCAATTTAATACTGAGTGATGAAGAATGAATTGCTACGATATGTGTTCAATTAAGCCGACTACTGCTATTATTAAACCTAGAAAATTACCTATTGATCACGTAGGATAACAAAAATAATATCCCGCAGTAAAAGCGTACCCTTATTTAAAAATCTACACAGTGTATATGGCAAGTGGCCACTTATAATTAAGGCCTACTGTTATTCATTATTTTAATTGGTTGATAATTTTCATACGGATGTAGTAATTAAGGAAACAGAAAAATAGGTATGAAAGCTAGTGCAAAAATTTTGTAAACACTTAGGTACAATTAACACTTTCGCATCAATTGCTTTAACGAGCGTCATTAACTTCTTATACTAAACGTAATTAATTGTAGCTAATGAATGAAAGAATGTTATTGCTAACGATACAGCTTATTTTGCTGCCAACCAAATAGAAAGGACAAAGCTAAAATATTGTTAGCTGAAAAATAAATAAAAAGTCAAGAATTTCACTTTTTTTTATTAATGAAATCAAGATTGCAAAATATAAAAACATATTATAGTCAATAAATTTAATAACCTAACCTGCAAATCTTTGCGGCAAATTGTTTAAGACAGGCGATAAAGAGGAAACAAAATGAGCGGTATATGCCCAAATATGCTATAATTTGTTCTTATACTTTGCAGTCTCGGCTTGCTGGTAATTTATTAGCCGAAAGCGGTTGGCAGTGCCAGTGTTAATAATAGAAGACGGTGGAAATTTTATATTTTTTCTAATTATGCATTAATTATTACTTGCGCACAATATTAATATGTTACTGATTTTGTATGGGTTGTAGGAACAAGTCCACTGAATTAAATTCTCGCAAGAATAAAGTTAGTAATTGTTATATCTATTAATAATATGCAAATAAGTTTAACTCTTGGACTCAGTGAATGGTAATTATATCCCGAATCCTATTCAATTTAATACAATTTATTAGCGATACAATATCCGCAGTGATTCACATATAAAGAATACCTTCCGTAAACTACATTGAAGGATAGTCGTATCAACTCGTGTAAAATATTTAAAATAAGTCTGAAGTTTACAATTAAAAAATTTAAATTCATTAATAAAGAGAATACCGTGTGCTGTTCCTAGCACCATTTAAAATTTGCAATAGCATAATGTTTCAATTTCCTTGTAGTGCAAATATCTTAAGTTTTATCACCGTTCAATCAGTAATTTTCGAATTATTGGAGAAATAAAGATAACCTTTTTGCTTCTTAATAACTCAAAGTATGTTACAAACAGTGCAAGTTGAAAGGATAGGCGACTACGCTTGTATGTTTAGAATTTGATTTTAAATTAAATTTGATTATCTGCCTGCCGTTGTAAGGAAAATACTTTCTATGGGGGATTATAATATTCAATTAATTAGAAAATTAAATAAAAAATCAAAACTTTACTTACATTATTATCAGTGGCGGTTTTTGAATAAATTGGCACCAGTGCACCCCCTCCCCGATTAAAAAATTAAAATTAAACTTTTCTTTTCTGTATTTAAATAATAAATAAAATGAAGTAACTCTGCAGAAGTTCGTTTTCCAAAACCAAACGTTTTAACGTTTAAATTATCATCCATTCCGCGATAGTCGCCGCAAAGTTCTCGATCGCCTTGCAGGCATGAAGATGGCATCTATTCGGCCCTCACGATTCTCTGTATTCGGCAAACATCGCCTGACCGTACGTATATTATGATTATCGATTATAACGTTTATTTAGTGGGCTGAACAGATTCGCCCGCTCTCGAAGTTTTCAATTCGAAAGTGCAGTTTTGTGACTAGCAAACAATAAATAGTGTTAATAACTATTTCAAGATTGATTTTTTAAGACTTTCGATGGAAGAAAAACTTCAAATTAAAACATTAGGCAGGCCCACGCCAAAATTAACACAAAAAATGGAGAGAAAAGCACAGAACAGCTGTTACACCTATCGTTTTTCTGCAGAGACTTATAAACTTCTATTTTAGCCAGAGTAGTTTCTTTTTATTCCATGCTCTCTAAGAAGTGGCTCAAAAGCGAGTTAGAAGTTATATACACAAGATCCGGCTTTAAAGAAATATCTGGTGCTATGAATATTTTAACATCTTTGTTAAAAAATAATCTTGAAGAAACTTTTATGGAAACACTGAGACTTCTAAATATTATTGTAACAAACCTATATAAACCGCCGAAGCTGAACGTTGTTTTTCCTTGTGTAAGCGTCTAAAAAGCTTTTTACGAAACAACCTGCATAAAGATCGCTTGAATGCTTTGGCTACAGTGACCATCAACAGGAGTTTAGTTAATGAAATCGATAATTTTAGAGTAAAAGTTGCGGATAAATTTATTTCGATGAAAAAACGACGAGGAAAATTTCATTTTTTTTTAAGAATCGTGGAGTTGCCAAAAGCAACTCCAAGATTCCCATCCCACCCAGCTTACCCCCGCTCAGCACATTTCGTGCTATTCACAAGTCTAACATGCCCCACCCTTGAAAAACCCATGCCCCAGACACCACAAACACCCTGGGAAAGTGCAGTGCTCAGGATTCGAACCTAAGCGACTTTGGTAGAATAACTCCAAGCCAAGCGCTGTGGCCATTACTCTACCGCGGTCCCCTAGAATGTCATTTTAAAAATTGAAATTCTACTAATATTTAAGTTTGTGCTTAAATCTCTTTGACTTACATGGGGATTCTCATTTGCTGCCTCTACATCTTCTGGAATTAACAAATTTCCTTTCATTTATTAAAGTTTTAAGGTATCTAAATTAGTGATAGACATAATCGAATGATTTCAATAATCGAATGATTAGTATTCGAATGATTTTAATAATTGAGATATTCAATCGAATTAATCATTCGAGTCCAAAACGCTCGCATTTCGGTAATGCGAGAAGTGTCTCGCATCCTGCCTTCTGAATGATAACTCCCTAGCACTCCTGGTCTTGTCTTGAGTTGTTGGTTTTTCGGTTTTCGACTGGATTCAGTTCTATATTTATTTAATTTTCTTCATATTGTAAGACTGACTGGATTGTAAATGCCATTTTATGGTTTTCCGTGTAACATTATAAGTTATTAAATATTAACGATATTTCTAGTTATTTTATTATAATTGATTAATAATTTATATTTTTCTAGGGGTAATCATTACGGCCAATTTAGCCACCGAATTGTTTAAACGGCAAGGTAGTATCAAAAGCCGGACAGATTACAAATAATAATTACTTATTAAGGGCAACAAATTTGGTGTATTTGATATTTCAAACAGTATCATGAAATGCTGAAATTACTTTATGTATTTATTTAGTTTATGACAATAATATATTTAATTGATTAACAATCAATCTAAAAAATTCTACAATTCATATATTAGAATTTAGGTAATGGAAAGTAGAAATAAATAACCATAACTTAAACCTGCCCGGTTCGAAATTAGAAAAATTTATTTAGCTAACTCAGCTGTACATCCGACCCCATCGCACAGAAGTCAAATATGTTACTTTATGGTTTGTCATTTAGTATCTTCTCGAACTACAAATTCATTCGAATACTACTCAAATTATATCCTGACACAAACAATATTTCGATTACCAGCCGAACAACGAAACGAAAGTAATCCAAAAGGTTTTCATCATTCGAATGAATTATTAGCACCTCGATGACGCATGTATAACCGAATATTTCGAATTGCTTCATTCGAGATGCGTGCACCTTTAAACGAACTTAGTTCGAGAAGTTTTTATCATTCGAATGAATTACTCGCATCTCGGAGATACAAGCATAATCCAACTTTTCGAATTTTTTCATTCGAGATGCGAGCGTTGCTACGAACATAGTCGATACGTTTTTAAATTTCACTAAATTGACAACAGGATTTATGATTGTCATAAGTAGACAACATCGAAAATTTTTTTAAGTTGAAGGAAAAGTGATTTTCTCAACCCTACCTACCACGTTCTGTCTTACAAACTGTTTACTCCTACCAGTTTAAAAGGGACAACCTAGCTGGCCCATCCTGTATGTAGCATATTAGTATACAGCCAACCCTTTATAAGAGACGTACGACCTCGAGGTCGATGTCTTTTATATTATACTCGCAAATGTAATTTAGATATTTGGTCTAATATTAGATTGCGTTAACAGTTGCAGCTTATAAGGGTGGATTTCAGATGCTAAAAAATTCAGGAATAAACTCAAAACTAGGTCTGGAAATTATGGAATTTAGGCATTTAAAATGGCAAGAATGTCAAAATAAACAATTTAGGCTGTAGAAGAAAATAAAAGTATAAATAACAATTTTTCCGGTTTTTCCATAGCAAAAGATGTCTTTCATGTGATAGAAAGAATTTAAACTTAAAAGGGAAAAATCTTCTTTCGACACCGCCAGATGTCGCGGGTGCAAATTTAAATTTCTACATGACATTTTGTCTTCAGGTTTTGTACATTTCTCTTCTGTTAGTGCTTACTTTATGTACTATATATGAATGACGCCTCTATTTTTTGTAAGCACGTTTTTTAATTTTTAAATGCAACACAGCCTACTTTGCCAGGAGTTTTTTTTTTGCAAATTTCTATACACTTCTTCAGCAATATTAATTAGTTCGTATAATTCGTTTGGAATTATCAGTAGCAGAACAATACCGCGACAGTGGCGGCACGCCAACTGAAGTAGGTGAAATGTCTCTTCACCTAAAATTTTTATTCAATTGCGAATATTTATTTAAATTACATAACAAATTATTTATCGGGGTTACACCTATTAGGAGTCGTTTATTTATGGCATACATACACAATAAGCTTAGTGAAAACAAACACATTATATTTCTTCTAGTCCCCTTGTATTTAAAATTTAAATTTTAAATAGAGTCCATCGAGCGTGAACACAGTGGCCATAAATAATCTTACATACAACACTCGTGCAATTGTAGTGAAGAGTCAGCCTCAAACATATTTTACCTCTGCACTTATACCTTCGTTGCCATGGTAACGCCTACGTCAATATCTACATTGGGTTCACGGTGAATCGAGTAAGTGAAGAGTTCAGTCGCAATAAGCCGTAGAACTGCATGTTCGGGTTTGACCGTCGGTTTCTAAACGATTTCAATTTTCACATTTTTAGCTGTAGTATTTAATGATATTTTCTCTCTCACTAACATATTATTTGAAGTTCTCCAAAAGAAATCATCGGCTATTAAGTTTTGTGTTACAAAAATAAATAAAACTATTGAACTATTAAAAAAGAAAAGGAATGACGATTTCTTTGATACAGTCTTCGAAAAGACTAAGAAAATAGAAATAACACAAATCGATATTTCTAAGCGCCCTAACCGGGAGTACGCTAGCTTTACAAATAATGACATTAGAAGAAACTATAGAGTTTTGTTTTATGAAGTACTGGATCACATTGTAATGGAAATGGAAGTAAGGTTTCAAGACTGCAATTGGTTACAATTGCTGTCTTTGGCTGATACTACGAAATTCGAACAATATGATTCGTGTTTTCCGTCTAAAGCATATGAAAGTTTAGGTAAATTTTATGGCAAAATATTTACAAAAAGTCAGCGTCTTAGAAACGAATTAAATCTTCTTTATGCCGTTGAAAGTTACCGCAATCTACAGACTCGAGAATTACTAGAAAATCTCAATGAGGACAAAGAAATTTTTACCGAAGCCTAAAATTGTTTTGCCCCCGTCGATAAGTGCATCAGTGGAAAGAAGTTTTTATGGCCTTAAACGAATAAAAACGTACTTAAGAAATGCAGTATCTCAAGATAGGCTTCCTTCTTCGGCAAGTGTTTCAAATCGAGGAGAACTCTTATTAGAATTAATAAAAAATCAACCATTTTACGAAGACATATAGTAATTTGTAATGTTAGGTAGTGGTTAGACTACCGGCGGTGTAAGATTTACACCTCTTGTGAATTTTTTTAGGTTGTATATGTATAAAAATTTAAGCACTATAAAACGCAGTTGTGACCAAAAATAGGTAAAATATGCAATTATTCAAAATTATTACAAAATATACAAATAGGCAAAAATACTTAGGGTTTAAAATACTTTTGGGAAACGTAATTATATTCAACTCTAAAGTGCGTGCTTACAATGGTCTTAAAAAGTCATTTGTCGCATAATCCGCTCTTTAGTAATTGCTAAAAGTTGCATTTAGACCAAAAGTAAGTCATCATAAGATATGAAAAAGACAGTTTGCGGTATGGAAAAGTACAAGCAAATACTGTCGCTCATTTTTAAATGTAGCGACAGGAATATTAGCGATAAGTCTACCCATATCGAACCTCTAACTTGTAAGTTGTAACTAATGCGAAACTTCTGTTTAATCTCGCATTATCGCCTTCATCTGCAATCTTTTAGCACCTATAATCCTGGTATTTCTTCTCCTAGTATGAAATTCATACTAGTCTTTTTAAAGGCAGGTCAACGCACACTCGTGACACCCGTTGAGAGAGAAAAAGAGAAGAGTATGTGACATATGAATGACGTTAGCACTATCGGACGATAGCAGGTGAAGAGTGAAGATAGAGAAGACTCGCGAGACTGCACCGCACAACACGTAAATGCCACCCGAATGCATAATGTGGTTGCGTCCGTCTAAAACCAACGTATGGTCAAAGAAAATAGACATCTAAGAAGATAGCTTATACTAATAGAGGGAATAATAAACACTCCCAGAAATTTATGACCGCGAATGCATTTACTTGCGGGTTTTTCTTCAAGCGCCTTTGATAAAAACGTTAGTTCTCAGGCTTTATTGCATTGGCTATAAGTTTGATTCTACAAACTAAACCATAAGAAGCTGTTTAGGATGTGCACCGTTGCGTAATAATATAGTATATGGTATTTAAGAGAAACACTTCTTCAGCTCTAGATTTAGTGTATAATACCAGTAATTAAAATTTCAAGTTTAAGCTTTCAAATTTTACAAACGATCAACGTATTTAATTACACTGGCCAATTGCTTGCAAAATAAATTATCTAATCGATTAATACGCGACCAATAATCAATAAATAGCATGATAATTGGTTCCTAATTATAGGTCTGCTGCTAATGTTCCACTTTTATAATTAAGAAATAAAAATATTGGCAATGTAAACTCTGCCCAATAAAAAACTCCATATAATTTATCGATCTTGCTATTTTTGGCATATTTAGATTTCGAACAAACAGGCTAAGCTTAATATGGATTGCTATTGCAAATACTTTTTTGAATAATACAGTGGAATCTATAACGGAATAAATTATAGAACCGATTAAATAATATCTGAATTAATATACTGTGTAATTGGGGAATGTTTATTTTAATACAAATATGGTAGTTTTGAGACATATTTTTAATTGTATTTAGTCTAGAGGATTTTGTTCGATATTACCAAAACGTAGTCATATGTGACGTTCGAAATACTGCATCTCACAAAATATTTAAGGCAATTTCCATTTCACTTTATGCGTACTGTACTTACTGTAATTCCGTTCCAGAATACAGTAGCCATAATGGCCAAAATAAACCAATATTAAATGAACAAACAAACAATTAGAACTACATAGTCTCTTATACGTTTAGTTTTTTTTTATGTGCCTCGAAAAGTTTAATTGTGTTTCGCCTTCAATCGTTGCTTCTGAATTTTTAAAAAAATAATTTACATTTAGGCCCCTTCAAGTTCATTTAATGCCTATACGAATATATGTACTGATTGTATAATAAAAATGAGAAAACACAGGCGATTTAGAGGGAGAGTGTGACGTTCGACCGCTTTTATAGAATGCATTCTGTATACGCGACATTTATTTTTATTGAATGCATCCATGTATGCGCGATGTTATTTCCATTCCTGCAAACGCAGCATTAATCCGAGTCTTAATACTGCCAAGTGCGAGAAAAGGACAAAACTCAGGTTCCAGCTCTCGACCTGAGTGTTACACAGATTTAAAATTATCCCCGGACGTCCGAATAAGTGTAATTTACCAATATTTAATTACTTTCGCTTTCTGTGGTACCCTTCACGGTACCTACGTCCGAAAAAGTGGAATATTTGGTTTCCCAAAAATTCCGAAACTACCGCTTGAAGTACCGATTTAGGAAATTTCGTCGTATGACGCAATATTGAAAAATCTGCCAAAAGTACGCGGAAACAACTGTAAACACTCGAGCACTGAATTCAGGGACCGACTCAAGCTTTACACTCCCCTGAAGGGCCAATTCTTCATCGAAAAAGGAAAATTATCAAACCTTTGTTAGCCGCGCTTCAGTTGTTCCATTTACTTTCAAAGGGAAGGCCTCCTGAGACGACGGCGTTCATTGTGAAATCATGTGAAATCAATTTATAATTTTCTACGTGTTATTTCAAGAACTTTACCGATATAAGAAACTACTGCATATACAAGGCCTTTTTGCAGTATATTTTTCTTCAAGTATTATTAACCTAGATTTAATTGTTTTGGGTTCACGTATGTGTGATCTTTTATATGTTAAGATTGTTCGCTTCAAAATGTGTTCTTTAATAATGTTTATCTTTGCTCGTTAGCAAATTATAATTATTTAACCATTTTGCGTGTATTTTTGGGCGTTTTTTTTAAATTTAATTAAATGCCTTTTTAAACTCGACTCCACTAATTTTATTTTTTTCCTGTCCTATCAGGACAACTGAGAGTGATTGTTGCGTCCCTTTGTTTACGGGGCTAGTAAATTCACACTTTTTTTGTTAGGAACAATTGCATGAAAAGGTAAGTTCCATCACGCACAACCTTCGGATTGGCCGTTCAAAGTAACATGGAGTTTGAGTGATATTCCCGTTGGCACCCTCACTTATTACGACTTTATCCGGAATTTGATCAGATTTGAGCGCGGTGTATTTTACAAAATAAACCCCCCTCTCCTCTGAGCTACGCTAGGGCATGCCGTAGTTTATGTGCCACAATTCCGTTTAAGCCTGTGGAAAGAGAACAGCAATAATGTAGATACATAGGTGGATAAACAAGAACAGATATTAACTACATCTTCAAAATGTATACTCGTCTAATTTTCAACGGTAATGAGCTTTTTTATATTCTAATTATTTTGGTGTAAATAGTTTATCAATATCCGTTGATTATTCTGATGGCTTTATATCTCTCTGTCGGCCAAAATGGATAAACTTTAAAACATTTCTGGAAACTGTAGAAAATATGTATTTAACCGGAGAACATATTATTTACCTTTTGTTAGCTTGTATGGGCATTTAAACAGAATGTATGGAGTCGTTTAGCGAAATATTATCTAAGAGATTAAGGAACATGACACTAAAAGATATTTCCACAGTTCTATTATTAGAAATATTCTAAATATGAAAATATTGACTATCGAATTTATTTGTTAATAGTATTGAATATAGTTAACTATTGCAACTGGTTATATAACATTATGGAAGTTTAAATTTTACATTAGATTTGAAATAAGATGGCATACAATACCGCTGCTATTACCAAAAATTTGCCAAAAATTGAGAAGCATTATTTTTCCTGCAATTTGTACTATTTGGAGTTTCCAAACTATACAACATTTTATCTATGCCAAATCTGAACCGTATCGATATCGACGACCACGCGCAGGATTTGCAGAAGCTAAAAAATAGTAATTTCGAATAGCATCAAAACTGCATTTTTTATAAGATCATTTTTTAAACATTTTCACCATAAATAGTATAATGAAAATAAAAAATTTATTGCAAGGAAGCAATAGTTGTCAAACAGTTCCCTTAATTATTTGTAATGCTGCCAAAAACTATTGTTTCTGGATAGTTTAAAACGACTAATCCTAAAATGTAAGTATTCGAGGTATTAGCATTAGCAAATTGGATTGCCTGGATTGGTGCTAAATGGTATCTACAGAAAGAATATATTCAAGTGTGACAGAAATAATTTGGAAAGTTTCGCTTATTTATTTGTAAGTCTGTCAAAAACGTTTCTGCTTCTTCTTCCTCCTTTTCATAAACTTTAGTTCTTCCACTGCTGGAAGTAGGTCTCTCCAAGTCTTTTCCAGTTGTCTCTATCCAGTGCAATATGGAGCCAATTTTTTCCTGCTGTGATCTTGATGTCATCGGCCCATCGTTTCATCGTTCTGCTAACACTGCGTCTGTTGTCCTAGGGCCTCCATTTTAGCAACTTGATGACCCACTGTCATCATTCGCCCTAGCCACACGTCCGGCTCATTGCCATTTCAACCTTGCCAGGCTCTCCATTATATCTGTTATTTTAGTTTTTCTTCTAATTTCCTCATTTATGATATGCTCTCGTAAACTGACACCCAGTTTGTCTTTCCATGCTTCGTTGTGTACGTTGAAGACGTTGTAGACTGATTTTTGTGAGGGTCGTGGATTCCAGTTCGTACGTATTTACAGGAAGTATGCAGCTGTCACACACTTTCCTTTTTAGGTTTAAGGGGACATCTCTGTATGAAACACAGTTTCCTAAATGCAGCCCAGCTCTGGCCAATTCGTATAGGTATTTCTGCTGTTTGATTTTGAGTGGAATCTGACAGTAATTGCCAAACGTTTCTCTTATTTATTTGTAAGATTGTCAGAAAGCTTTGTTTCGGGGTGTTTTAAATTATCTAATCCAAAAATTTTAGTATTCAGGAGTCGTTCCACATGTGCAGATAACTATTAAATGCGTCCCTTGGTTATTTGTAAAGATGTCCAAAATTTGAATTTTTACTTAATTCTTATGTGACACTAACCGTCAAACTTTCGCTTACATCTTCGCAGGGCTATTGTTACAGTCGCACGTTGCGGCGCCAATTTCTTACAGGCCAATCAAGCTTTTTCGACGATTCGTAACTATCTTGATGGAAAAGAGCCTACAGCTTAGCTCAGAGGAGTAGGGGGAGTTCGTAAAAGTCGCTTATGGGAGAAAATATTTAGTTGTGTACAGGGCGAGTCAAAATAAGTGGGCGCCACCTTCCAAATCCAGCTGATAGCGTAGGTCCTCGTGGAAGGCCTAGAAGCCAACAGCTCACGGGGATGGAACGTACCTTTTATTGTGCCTCCTCCTATATATATATTTGAAGCTTGCAAAATTTTTACATAACATATACAGAGTACCCATAAATAAAAGAGGCAGTAAACTTTAAAACACATATAATGAAATATTTGACATATGACAATACAACGAAATGGCAAGTTATAACACAAGTTTGAATTACAGAATTTTAATTCTTAAACGTTCAAAGAAACTCGTCGCTGTTGACGCACAATATTTATGTTGTCATGAATCTGTGTGGCCAACGGCGTAGAGTTTACAGGAAAATTACACCATATAAAACAAAATTTCTCATACTTTATACTTCAAATACAGTCCACAACTGAAGGTCGCTTCCTGTTCCCAGATACCAAAAAAAAACAATTCAATGATATTGAATTTTGCAAGTTGCACGTAGGTTTTTGCTTCACAAAACACAAAACTTTAGTTTTTACCTTGAACTTTCGGTGGATGGCTTAA
>JABXWE010017780.1:0-33597 GCA_014611495.1 Limonius californicus
CGTAGGTACTAGGTTCCTAAAAATAAAAAGTACCAATAAAAAATTATGTAATAGCTATTTGTTCACCTAGGGAAGAAAGTGCATCTGCTCCTCTCAACTCCGGGAGGAAAAGGTACTTTCGAGAGGTGAATATATTACATAATCATATTAAGTGGATAAATTCTAACGAGTCACGTGTGCTATATAAAATTTTACCAACACCTCAAAATTCAAAATATACATTGAATATGATTAATAATAAGTTTTTTAAGTGGCATTTCTAAATTACATTTCTTGGTAATTTTTGCATTATTGTGGTTAAGTATTTTCAACATTGAAAACATTATTATATCTACCACAAGGCACGTTTACTATATGTTTATTGCCCACGTTGATTTATGGTTCTTTGAAGACACAAAATAAGGGTGCGAAAACAGGTAGACAGTTGAACCCCTGAAATAATAATAATAGTAGTAATCTGTAATGTTGGTTGCGTTATAGCCAAAAGAAAGGGGCAGATTTGAAATCTGCACTTGGGTTAGATCAGCCTTAACATTCAGCCTCTTTAAATACTGTTTTTTTAATTTAGTAAACAACATATTCAATATTAAAATAAGGCGACAAAATGATCAAAAAATTGATAACAGCTTATGATAAAAGAAAGCCAAAGGAGTGACAAACGGGCTAAGATAAACCTACGTTGATGATATACGAGGCTTGTTCAACTGAAACCCATCTTTGATCAACTTAGCCTGGAAAACAAATGCAATAATTTAAATGACGTTTGTTAATGTTAGTAGTGTTTGTAAGCAACACATTAATATGTTTCTGGCGTTTGGATTTGATTCTGACTTTTAAATCTTCGATTTTGAAATGGCGTTTGTTGTTGAAAATCCGTCCAAGTTTTACCAGCGCGCGGTCCTACAATTTTTATGCGCTGAGGGTGTATGGAGTGTATGGAAATGCATGTATTGCGTACCCAACTGTGAAGGAATGGTGCCGAAAATTTAAGAATGGAAAAGAGGGGAATATGGATGAGCTACGACCAGGTGTACGGCTTACTGCATTAACAGGAAACAATATGACATGTGTAGAAAGCCTTATTAGAGAACATTATCGAATTTCGATTAGAACAATTTTCAAAAATTGTTGGTGCAGGTGTAGAATCTGTCGATAACATAGTTCTTAAGCTGGGTTACAGCAAAGTTTGTTCGCAATGGATTCCTCGTATCTTGTCTAATGAACAAAAATGCTTACGAAGGTGCTTATCTCTGCAGCACCTCACAGATTATAGGCAAAATGGTGATGACTTTCTTCTGTCAATAGTTTCTGGTGATGAAACTTGGTGTCATTACTACGAGCCATCCAGTAAGTTGTCGTCGATGCAGTGGAAACATCCAAGTTCACCACCACCGAAGAAGTTTAAAGCACAAGCTTCTGCAGGCAAGGTGATGTTAACGTTTTTTTTTTTCGACCATGAAGCATCCTTGTTGATAGAGTTTAAGGAACCTGGTGTAAATGTCAATGCAAATCTGTACAATGAAATTTTTAACAAGCTTCATCAAGCAATAAGACGGAAACGTCCAGGAAACTTTACGCGTGGTGGGGTCATTTTGCTGCACGACAATGCTAGGCCTCATGTTGCTAATGTGGTAGAAGAAAATCTGCAACGAAAGAAATGGAGGGCTTTAGAGCATGCACCCTGTAGCCCTGATATATCGCCTTGCGATTTCCATATTTTTGGACCGCTGAAAAAGGCGTTAAAAGGTCGGCATTTTCAGTCTGACGCAAAAGTACAGATAGCTGTGGAAAACTTCTTCAATCACCAGCCACAAGAATTCTATGATCAGTGTATACGTCGGTTCGTAAAACAATGGAATAGATGCCTTAACTGTAATGGTAATTATTTGTAATTAAATTGTTGAATAAATTTTTTATAAAGCAAACATTTCAATTGTGCGCACCTCGTATTTGGATTACTTATTGAAATTGTTCTGCCTTACCACAAACTACCGTTCTTTGAGAACATGTATATACATGTATATACAACTTCAGTGACATGGTATATCTAATTTTCTTAAAATTGGAAGAACGTAACCCATAGTAATTGCTTAGCCTAAAGGCCGCCGATGAAGTTATCGCAACTTGGACAAGTTGCTATGTCCCTAATAGGAAAACATCATCAAATACATCTATTTTCATTAAGATAGAGAAACGAGTATCATGAATTGCCTACGAAAATCGCTACACTGGGTTCCGAATACCGAGGCGATTTAAGGATCCCCTCAATATAAGCCAACCTAATAACCTTTTAAACGACTACAAATTTGATATACAATTACAATTCATCGTGATTTTTCAATCAGTTTTCTTTAATGAATTCTACTCCCTTGTCTCCTATCATGATGATGGGTGCGTTGGTATTATCACTAGTAATGCTTGGTATAATAGAACCATCTATAACTCGGAGGCCCTGAATTCCATGAACCTTCAACCGATCGGTTATTTCAGGCTGATAGTTTTTAAATGCTGTTGATTTAGTAAGTCGTTCTACGAATTTTACTGCTTCCAACACCTCTTGCAGATCCTTATTCACACCATCACTTAAATAATTTGTAAATATCAGAGGCTTTTCAAAGGCATCTGCATTGCGCAGTAAAATTTTCCCTATTCCAGAATTGATCAATATTTATGGAGAACTGATCGATCCAACTGACACTATAACTTCCTTTTTTGCTTCTATCTTAAAGTTTGTTATTTATTTTCATTTCCACTCCATCCCCCTTTTTCTTTTTTTTTGTTTGTTGACAGTTTGCTAACATGGGCATTTACAGCAACAAATAGATTTTTACGGTCTTTTACAGTTTCAATAAATGCTTGTGAAGTACTAACTCTAGTTTCCTGCGATATACAGGGTGTTTCGAAATTCGCGCCCACGGACTGCGGGATGGTGTTATGCGACAAAAACTAAATAAAAAGTTCCTCTACCATTTTTCCATCAGACCACTATTTTTCGAGCTACCGCGGTTTTAAAAATCTGAAAATCGCAGAAAAAAGTGTTGGATCTCAACTTATGAATGTTTAATCAATTGGTTAAACTTAATAATAACAAATTTTTAAAAACAAAAGAAGGTTCAAACTGTAATTATGACGAGTACGTAATTACAACATTTGTTCAAAATGTCCGCCGTCTGCTACTAAACAAGCTTCAGCACGTCGTTGTACTGCTCGAACAGAGTTGCGTACCATCTCCATCTACCTCGACCATTATTTCTCTGACCACTGGATTGGCAGAGGCGGTCCAATTGCTTGGCCGCCTCGTTCGCCCGATCTAACACCTAAACTCGTTGGTCTACAAAACACCAGTGGCCAATCAGAATGAGCTGCAAAACCGCGTGTTTCAGGCAGCGCGAGAAATATCACCGGAGATGGTACGCAACTCTGTTCGAGCAGTCCAACGACGTGCTGAAGCTTGTTTCTAGTGTTAAATGTCAGTCAGATTAAACTTTGAGTTTATTGCGTTAAATTGACAATGTGTCAAGTTTTTATTTTCCATGGCACACTAAATATCAAATTAAAAAGTAAACTTGTAATAATTATTCTGTGTATAGACCAAAATAATGAAAAAATTAAAAATGCGAATTTTGTCATGAAACTCGGTATATGGGGTTAGAATAATATTCTGAACAACTTTTCCTAATAAGTTTTTTCGATATCTCGAACGCGAAGCAAAATATCGAGAATTGGCCCTGTTTGTGAATTCGTAGTAGGCTGAGTTTAAAGTTCAGATTTCAGTTGAGTATGTTAAAAAATGCGACCCATCAACCTGTATGACTGTGCAAAAATTCAAATCTGTATTCCTTCTAATAGGGAAAATATGGGGTTTTCATCTTAAATGCGACACACTGTATACTGCCAATCTTCTGGATTATTTAGAAGATTGAGAAAACGGGGTAGAATCTAGAAGGAAAGTTAAGAATGCAGAAGATGCAAATATTGCACCACAAACACCCTTGGATAGTGCAGTGCTCAGGATTCGAACCTGAACGACTTTAGTGGAATAACTCCGAAGCCAAGCGCTGCGGCCAGTACTCTACCGTGGTCCCCTACACCTCCTCCTTAATCACACACAAACTAATATGCTCCTAAATTTGAGAAGAAAATGAGTTCTTTTTGTTTTATTTGGGCTGTGATGGATTCCAGATTTCTGAGTTATACACCAAACAACACTGCCATCTATAATGGAAAAGAGTTTTCGAAGCTTTAGCAGTGTTACGGTTTTCCACTAAAACAGTTAATTTGAGCATTTCCCATATTCATGAAATTATTAAAAAGCATTTGTACTATACCCATGAAAAACGTCTAAAATAAACGTTTCTTTCAGCTCTTATTATACGAAAACGTTTGCGAAAAACACTATGAAGCAGATATGTTGTGTGTTGACAGTGATTTAATTGAAAACAGCTTAATCAAATTAGTGATTGACTACTTCTTCTTTTTCCTGTTATATACTTTTAATTAATTTTTGGATGTTATGTTTTAATAATTAGATGTCCTTAATCAGAAAATAATGGTTTCGTATCATTTTCCATCCCCACATAAGCGCCTTCCCCGTAGAACAGTGGAGTTTGAACAAGTGGACACGTTTCAAAAAGTTGTTCAACTTGAAGAAGTGTTTCTCATAGGGTAGGTACCTTCATTTCTGAGTGGTCTTTGTCAACATGTTTTGTAGAATTACAATATAAATAAATATAAATATTTCTAGAATATAAATTTGTGTAAATTATTTATTTTATCACACAGTAGGACATAAACTATTTGCAATTTTGTTGTATAAAAACGTATAAAAATAGTCTGTTAAATTTCAAATCTCATCCTGCTTATATAGAACGCAGCCATATCTACAAAACATTCTACAGCCTTAAGTTTTTTAACTTTTAACCAATCGCACTTTTTTTTAATTACGTTTCAACAAATTATAACTACAATTAGAGTTTATCTTGCTTTCCCAACCAGTCTTCTTTAATAAGCGCCGCTCCTTTTTCTCCGATCATAATGATGGGTGCGTTGGTGTTACCACTAGTAATTCTTGGCAGAATAGAGCCATCTATCACTCGCAGGTTTTTCACCCCATGGACTTTTAGTCGGGGGTTTACCACAGCAGTAGAGTCGCTTATCGGACCCATTTTACAAGTACCAACCTGATGGAACATATTTCCGGCTACATTTCTAACAACACATTTCCAATAATCTTCTGTTTTGAACGGGTACTTTTTACAGTTTGGAAGATTCATATCTAGCAATTCCGGTTCGTACTTTTTAAACGCTTGGGTTTGAATGAGCTCTTCCGTCATCTTTATTCCTTCTAGAATCGTTTGGAGATCTTCATCACCCTCGTCGCTCAAGTAATTGGGAAAAATTAAAGGTTTCTCAAATGGATCTGCAGTCCGCAATAAAAGTTTCCCAATAGATTTTGGCTTCAACAGGATCGGCCCTAGCAACATCGCATTTGTTTTCTTATTGTATTCAGTAAACGTTGTTATCGCTTCATCTGGAAGACGAAAAGATCGTGCGATTTCTGGAAATAAGTAGGCGTCGTTTGGATAATGCAATGTATGTGCAAATTGCAAATTAGGATATGATGAGTTATGTGTAGTGTCCACAAATGACATGAAATTCGTTATCTCTATTTGGCCTAAAGGCCCTTTTCGGTGCATAAAGTAGTTATACAACTCATCAATAAGATTTAGAGGTGTTTTTGGTCTAACTACGTCTTTATTTATGTTTAACAACATTGGGAAAAAGACATGGTCTTGCAGGTTACCCCCTACATTCAAATCGTTTATAACGTCAATCCCCAGACTCTGTAAATGTTCTTTAGGGCCAATTCCGGAATTCATTAATATCTGTGGGGAATTAATGACTCCCGCTGATAGTATAACTTCTTTACTTGCTTTTATTTTAAGAACTTGATTGTTGATTCTCACTTCCACTCCATTTACAGCTTTTGTTTGGCCATTAATCAAAAGCTTGCTGACCTGAGCATTGACAGCCACGAACAAATTCTTGCGATCTTTCGCTTTTGCAATAAAAGCTTTTCCGGAACTAAACCTTGTACCCTGGGATATTGTCAGGTAAACATCCAAATATCCCAGTGGATTATGTTCTTCATATTCTTTATATCCCAACTCTTCATAAGCATTCATTAATATCTGGCGTATAGGTTGGTCATTTGTGTATCTAGTAATTAAGAGTTCCCCATCTTTTCCATAATGATTATTTTTCTGATCTTCAATATTTTCGAACTTTTTGAAATGTTTCACTACAGAATCGTAATCCCACCCTGTATTGCCAGCTTCTGCCCAACTATCAAAGTCTTTTCTGTTTCCCCTGATATATATCATGGCGTTTATAATACTGCTGCCGCCAATTACTTTTCCTTTCGGACTGGCACATGCACTATCTTTCAGACCTAAACAGCACGTTGCCGATGGTTCCATTACATATTGCCAATCTTCTGATGTACCATGCAGACTGAACAGAAGAGCAGGTATCTAAAAAAGGAGAAACAATAAAATATTTTCCGATTATTTATCGATATTACGAGGGAAACTCAAATCAAGTCTAAATATACTAGGTGATCAATTACGGGCAAAGTGAAATCTCATCGATAACGAAACAATAACTCGTTGGGGTATTTGAGAGCACAGAAAATGAATAAATAAAAAGTTTACTGTGTTAGACCTTACATAAGACCTAAGTATTTACCTCGGACATGGCTGAAGGATAAGTCCCAGCTTCTAACAGCAAGACTTTCCAGTTTGATACTTCTGATAATCTGTGGGCTACGACAGATCCGGCAGACCCAGAACCAACCACGATGAAATCAAATTCGTCCCCATCCTTCAGAGACGGTCCATAATCAGGAGGATAACGACCTTCGGGTTCCAAACTACATTTAGCTCCTAACAGGGTGTTAATAAGCGTTAAAAACAGATGAGACGCTGGCCCTGCTAAGGTACTGGGACAGGGATTTATGAGTCCAGATACGCATTCCATTCTGGATCTTCTTTTTAAGTAATCTGAAATGCAAAGCACTTATTTATTTTTTGAACAGTTTTAGGGTGATTGTGTTATCATATTTATTTTGCTCAATTGTATATCAAACAATTAATAACCCTTTACCACCGCAATTCCTAAAACACCTAAATACATAAGTTACCATCTTCGGTAGGAATGGATGAACTTGAACTATCTGAAGTCTGCTAACTTGGCGAGGAACTTATCTTCAGAGGTGTTCCTTAATAATTTTACTTTAGAAAATCCAAGTTGACCAGTTGCTGCTGAAGATGGCCGAAATACGTATTTAGGGGTGCTAAATATCGTGGTACTAAGGTGGTTTTCAAAGTTTTATATACTTGAACCACCGTCTCCCTTCAATCTTAAAATGTATAGGACAGGTTATATTTGTATTCAAATTATTTTGA
Organism: Limonius californicus; assembly: GCA_014611495.1. Classification (NCBI taxonomy): domain Eukaryota; kingdom Metazoa; phylum Arthropoda; class Insecta; order Coleoptera; family Elateridae; genus Limonius; species Limonius californicus. The sequence goes on from JABXWE010017780.1 coordinate 7,467, forward strand.
ATATCCCTTTTATAAAAATTCAACTCTACTTCTTAAGCGTTAAGGTAAAACTATCACATCTTCGAAAGCTTTTCCTTCTATTCAATCCATTGATATACTCATAATTAATAACCTAATATACAACAATACAACTGACAGATCTTTTATCTATACGTATGTATGTATACGTATTGCAAATGAATGGCTGTTGTAAAAGATACCTCCGCTTCACCCATTACATCTCAGAATTAAGAAACTGACATTCTCATGGCTATCGCCATCAAATTCGGCTGATTTAATGCGAAAATCATAGCAACAATCTTTTGTACTTCGAAGCGCATTTTCTTGTTTGAGGGCACTACTGCACTGTTTTTGTTAACAGCAAATTAAGGAATTACATTAATGATAAGTGGAACGTGATTAGTTTTTAAAGCAATTAGTAAAAACTATCTTGTTAATTGTTTCTTGTCTTACTTGGGTATTTGAAATTCATACTAATTAACAAGTCAAATCCAGTTATTTATAATTTCAATAGTTAGCTTTTTTCTGCTTTATACGTATTACGGCGTAGTGCATGTCATAAAATACAGTATCTGTACACACGTGCAGTGAAGGTTAACAACAAACGAGATGTTGGTTTTAAACTTGGCCTTGATCTTCCAAAGCTTCCAATAGCGGTGAATGTATTGCTGTGTGTTACAAACTGGCCCGTTAATGTTTAACACCTTTGTTGCACACGTTCTTCAGTCGGGTTACTTTATTGCAGCCCAGCAATTAGGAGATAGAATTAATAAACTCGATCCATCTTGTTTGTACAATTTATTTACATAATATACATATCTTGTAACTATAATTCGGATGTAGCTTCGTTGATGATCTTAATTCAACTGCCACTACTTTTTACCTTCGGTATAAAAGAAAACTTAGCTTCCTAACAAAATTGGCAGGGTTGACAACAAGCTGCCACCCTGTTGGTTAACATAATCGCCTTTTGTTTTACCGCCAGGCAGCTACATTACATAATCGCCTTTGGTTTTACCGTCAGGCAGAATATACGTGCGAGGATGCAAATCTTACAGCTTAACTAATACGTACATGTGTTATATTGTAATATAATACTTTAATGCTACGAGGTCAATAAGTTAAGAGGGTTGGACCGACGCTTGGGTTAGGGTAATTAAATAGGACAGTCGGCATTTCTAATACTGTGAGAAGTTTCAAGTCTTAATTATTGAATAAAATCATTCTTACTTACTTAAACATCTATTTAATATCCTAAATTCCCAAAACCCAATGAGGTTTATTACAACAGTATGAGCCCACTTTGGCCACACATTAAAGGTGTATTTTGTGAATCTGAATTTGAAACGCTATAAATATATCCAATTACATTTATCATCGTAGAAGCGTAAAAAGTGTTATTATATTATTTAATGTTAATGAATGGTTGTGTTCTATCAATTGTTTAGCGCAGTTATGTAGATTATTCGGGGTATTTATAGGAATATATATGTTCTTTGTATCTTCTACCAAAAATTCTATTTGTCGTGCATTTAAAAATTCATATAACTGACCCACGTATAGTATTTATCAAACAAAAAACTTATTCAACATATGTGTGTCTGGAAACCAAATGTTTCAAAGATAAAAGCGATTTTGTACTTTTATCAATAAACTGCTGTAGTAGGTACGTTTTTCATTTGCCTGAAAATCACAATTAAAGTTATTAGTGTTTGTTTACTGTGCATAATTGTATCCGGTACCATATCCAGGGGGTGCAAGCGCTTACACTTTGCGATTATGCTTCAAGAATGTTGTATTTTAAATTCATACTGAAAAAAATCCAAACTTGCTGCCAAAATTTTATTTACAGATGAAGCTGCTTTTTAAATAAAGATATCATTTATATATATAATAATCATGTTTAGGCAGACGAAAATGCTCACACTAGGTTGAGTAAAGACATAAGCATCGATTTCTATTAAATGTTTGGGTATTTTGGAAAACCGTCTCATATAGCAAGTATTTTTACCAAATCGCATGACTCGTAAATGTTCAATTTGTGAATAACATTTTACGCCCAGTATTGGAAGAGGGTGCATCGGTGGTTTATTCACGATAGGGGTCCCTCACATTTTTCAATCACTGTCGGAGAATACCCATACCCTATAACCAGAAATTGACAGGTTGAGGGGTCTAATTGCAGGGCCATCTAGATCCCCTGATTTCAACTTACTACACCTTTGTATTTGGGCAGAAGTTATATGTATTTATTGTTGGTACCTCTACTGTTCGTTCTTTTGCAATAATGCAATTTATTGATAAATAATACAAAATCGCCTCCATCACTGAAATAGTTGGTTTCCGTGCATATGTTGATCAAAACCTTTTAGTTTGGTTTGATGAGTGCTACACGTGGGTAAGTTATCTGACTTTTTCAATGCCCTTTACAGGTCCGACAATTAGCAATTTTGATAGAAGGTCCAAAAAACATAACTTATCCGACCTTGCTTTTAAACACCCTATACTAGACACTGTCTACCGGGAGATAGTGGGTCCCGTTGACATTTCAACCAATACGCTCCAATACCTTATGCCAATCCCCATTCACATTCATTCTTCTTTCAAATCACTCTAACGACAGAAGGCGCCGCGTTGACGCAGGACTTCCATATTATATATATCTGCATTTTATTAGTCATCATCATAAAATTTGTAGTAGCCAAACTGGTGTTTTTTGAAGATTCTCCCGAATATAGAAATCCTCATAGACTTTTTTCGTATCTGTCGATATTTTTTATAATTACTTTAGAATACTATTGTGCTTACATATTGACTTTCTTCTAAAAAACCTAATTTTTGAACGATAATGCGTTTCTGCGTGTATTTTCCGTTTTAGAACTTCGATTGTTGCAAACCTGCCTTTGGTGCCTCTAAGTTTTTACACCAGGGTCCATCGCCTTGTCCAAATTACAACCCAAAATAACAATATTGCATTTGCATTAAAATTTTTACAATGTATACCATAATCTTGAGCTGGATACTTAAATATGAGATTTTTGTATGCTCTTTCAGAAGCAACCGACGATGCATTATCAGTTGCTTTCACTTGTATAAGAGTATGCATATTACTAACACTAAAATCAGAGAGATATTGCTATCGTATACAATTATTTGCCTTACATTTGTTAAATAATCTGTTAAATATGAGAAGAACGGGTTCAAGAAGGTAGTTGTTTTGGCTAACGCACTGTCTTAATTGTAGTTACAAGCTTTTGGACTATATTCATTACATAACATCCTTTACAGTATTATAAATATACACGAATAAACTCAAAATTTTTATTAACACCAAAGCAATATTTTGTATTATACTTCCATAGTCGCTTACCAAAAGCCAGTTATCTATTTTGATTGTAGCATTACAACCTAGAACACTTTATCTTAACACCTGATATCGGAACACAATTTACACCTGACTATCTATTCCGTGCAAGATTCTTCTTTACTCTGCCGCGGCAAGATCTACAAGAGCCTTGATATATCACTTGTATAGACAACTGAACCGCGAGCGTAAATGACGACGGAAATTTGTAAGCGGATCATTTCTGCTCCAATCAATACAGAACTTACATAAAAATTTAAAATACTTCCGCAAATCGAGCACCAATAGTGTTCAAAAGACACGTCCAGCAACATAAATGTAAATAAAATACTTCCCTTGTTAATAATTAATATATTTTAATGTTCCCATTAAAACAACCTACAGTATAAGCCCAAAATAGTGCTTAATACGATTAGAAAGCTTTGAAGATAAACTAAAGATAATGCAGAATAGAATAAAATCGAAAAATATGAAAGTAGACAAGGTATTGTTTAATAATGACTTATCCAGAAAAGAAAGATATGTAGATAAGCAAATCAGAAAGAGGGCGGAAAAAGAAAGAAAACAAGGCAGAACAGTTAAAGTTGATTACCAGAAGCTTTAATAGAAGGAAAAGAATGGATGTGGAATACGGAAAAGACCACATTAGCGGAAGTAATAAATAAAGACAAAAGAGTAGAAAACTGATTAATACGCTCACCGAACACATAAAGACAAAAATGGTAAACACTAACGACACGCCAATAAAAATATGAAAGGTAAAGATGACAAAGAGAAAATGGAAAATATTTTACGAATGGGCACTTGGAATATAAAAAGCTTAAATTCTAAGAAGCCCGAACTTTTGAAAAAATTTGAAAAGACAAAATTAGATATATTAGCAATTACTAAAACCAAGACGAGAGGGTAAAGAACTAGAAAGAGGACAGATACTGTTATATAGTGAAGTAAAACCGGAAGCAAGACCAGCAGAAAAAGTAGGATATATAATAGAAGAAGAATGTGTGAAAATAATAAAGAAAGGGGAACTACCATCAACCGCTTTTTCTGTTGGAGTAGGACACGAACTGTGTTTTAATCTCAAACAACACGTTTTTAAAGGTTCCATTACATATTGCCAATCTTCTGGACTATTCAGAAAATTGGCAATTGGAAAAAGGGTTGGAATCTAGAAGGAAAGTTAAGAACATAGAAAATCCAAATATTATCTATTTCTTAAAAGTATAATAGCCAAAATAAACTTGGTGTTTAAATCGTTTTGGAGATATATAAATTAATAAAATTAAATGATGTATTCACCTCGCTGTTACCTGCTGGATAAGTTCCTGCTTCTAACAACAAAATTCTCCAGTCTTCAACTTGCGATAATCTGGGTATTAATTAGTGTTAAAAAGGGGTGAGCCACTGGACCTGCTAGAGTACTAGAACAAGGGTTCAATATTCCCGATGCGCCTTCCATTTTCTCTTTTCGCTGTATCTGAAAAGAAACATGATGAATTACCACCGTACTATTCGTTCACTGATTGTTGAAGGAAGTCGTAAAGAAATAACCGGAAGGCGCTCACTCAATTTGTTATTGTAGAAATGTACGAGATCGGACTAATATATAACGGGATTGATCAAATACAAAGCATGTGAGGTAGCCATAGGTGAAAATACCTCTAGCGTCCTTCGAAGTAATCTCCCTCTACTTCTACGCACCGTTGACATTGATGATAGAAGTCGCGGAAAGCCTGCTTAAACTTGTCGCGAGGAAGTGCGTTTAGTTCGGCGGTAACATTCCATTGAATGTCTTCCACGTCGTCAAAGCGCTTTCCCTTGAGGGTCAATTTTAGCTGAGGAAACATCATGAAGTCCGCTGGAGACAGATCCGGCGAATAGGGAGGATGTTCTAAGACTGGGACATTTCTTGTCGCCAAAAACGTCTTCACAATCAAGGCAGAATGCACAGGGGCATTGTCTTGTAAAAGGTGCCAGTTGCCGGAGGCTACCAGATGCGGTCGCACAAGTCGAATGCGTATTAGTAAACGCGTCATGACACCCTTGTAGTACAGGCTAGTGACGGTGACACCCGGTGGCACAAATTCTTTGTGAATGATGCCTTGACTGTCGACGAAAGTGATCAGCATGGTCTTCATTTTAGATTTTTGGAGACGGAATTTCTTTGACCTGGGAGACGTCTTCGATCGCCATTCCATGCTTTGTCTCTTGCTTTCTGGATCGTACTGGAAGCACCACGACTCGTCACCAGTAACAATTGAATCCAGAAAATTTGGGTCACTGTTGGTTGTTGCAATGAAGTCGCGGGAGGTGTCCACTCGATGCGCTTTTTGCTCAGCGGTCAAATTGTGCGGGACAAATTTGGCACAGACCTTCCTTTTCTTCAAATCCTTCTCTAAAATAGTTCTAATGGTTTCACGGCTAATACTCGGCTCTTGCTCCATCATTCTCAGTGTCAGTCGTCGATCAGCCGCCACAAGTTGTCGGACTCTTTCGATCGTTATGGGGTTTCTCGTTGTGATCGGACGACCCGGCTTCTGATCATCGTAAACGTCCTGTCGACCTCCATGAAATCTGGCAAACCACTCGAAAACGCGAGTACGGGACATGGCCTCATCGCCGTACACAGTTTTCAACATCTCGAATGTCTCCGTGGCCGTTTTCCCCAATTTGAAACAAATCTTAATGTTCGCTCTCTGCTCCATGTTTGACTTGTGTCACATGTGACAGCTGCACTATCTTTTTCATTCGCATGCACAGTCTACCACGCAAGTTCTGACAGGATGCCGTTTTGGCTATGTGTAGACGAAAGTTCCAGCTACAATTTGGATATGATTTGGAAACAGTCAGTCTCCTATAGCGTCCGCAGTAATGCCAATCCCGTTTCATATTTGTTCGACCTTGTATTTATGTCCATTTCATTTATGATTAGATCCGCATACAATGATTGACTGGGATGTCGGGAGTTGTTTTACGAGAAAGTTTATTTTCCTGAATAGGATAAATAAAATAACATTTGTAGAAAGTTTAGCTTTTTAGGGAGTAGGAAACTTCTATTGGGGTTATTTTGATGTCATTGTCGTGAATAACATGCGAAAAATATCATTTAGAAAAATATTTTAAGCTATCAAATTCCAGAGGGAATGGTGTTCGGAGGAAGTTCATTTTCCTGAATAGGGTAAGAAAAATCACATATGTAGAAGTTTTCGCTTTGTAGGGCGGTGGAAAGTGCCCATTCGGGTGATTTCCATATAATTTTCCTAAATAGCATACGAAATATGAGTATATTAATAACACTATTTTCATCTGTTACATTCCCCTGGGAATGGTTTTCCGAGGAAGTTTACTTTCCTGAATAGGATAAACAAAATAACATGTGTACAAAGTTTAGCTTTTAAGGGAATAGAAAATGTCTATTGGGCTTACTTTTCATTTTCCTAAGTAGTATGTGAAAAATGACATTCACAGAAATATTTTAAGTTATCAAATCCAGTGGGAATGGTGTTAGGAGGGAGTTCATTTTCCGGAGTAGGGCTAAAATATCATATACATAATATATACAAATTTTTGGAAAATGCAATGGAAAATGTCTGTTGAGGTTATTTTCCTGAATAGGATGCCAAAAAACATTGTAAGCTACCTAATTTTCAGAGGAGTGGTTTATAGGGATGTTTATTTTCCTGCATAGAATAAGTACAATAATATTTATACACATTTTCTTTTTAGGTGGAAAGTGATTTTAATATCCTTTCCTGAATAGCATACGAAAGATAACATTTATAAAAACATTTTAAATATGAAATTCACGTGTAAATGGTTTTAAGGGGATTGCTTATGTTCCTTAATAGTTAATAGGATAAGAAAAGTTTTCGATTTTTAAATTGTGCAAAGTGCCCATTGTAGTAATGCTAATATTATTTTCCCGAATAGCATGCGTAAAATGACATTCACACATGGGAGTGATTTGGCGGGGAAGTTTATATTCCTTAATAGCGTTAGATTTACAATTATAACAATGTTCCGGCTATTACAAGTCACTGTTAAAATCAACAGCTTTACAATGAACACGCTCATCATTAATTAGAACGGCCTCCAATAGTTTACAAATTTATGGATTTATTAAAGATTGACCCAATTCGGATTGAGCATACCTATAGATAGTTGTTTTATATCTGAATTTTGATCTATTTTATATTCAAAATAATTTGATTTGAATCATTTATGAAATAAACCTATTTCTTCATTTGAATTTAAATTGTTAAATAAAGCAAATCTATACTAATGTTATATTATCATATATCGGTTGTCATTGGACGACTTGAACATACAACAGCTAATAAAATATCGCGAATTTAAACCTCAGTTTATCTCAACAGTTTCCAGAGAATTATTTGGTCCAATTTAAATCAATTTTATGTTTAATTACGAATCTAATTGCTGCTTTTATTACAAGCGGTAACGACTTCAGCAAACAAGAAGTGGTCAGGGTGGCCTGCGTGCAATAAGGGTACCACGAATAAAAAACGATGACTGCAATCAACAGTAGTTAATCTAAAGTTAGCTGTAAATTCGAAAAATCACAGTTAGAAGTAGTCAAGCAGATTATGTTTCTCGATGTTATATACCTATGTTCCGGTCGCCCCTAGAAGCCCTGTATATGTATTTTAATCGGACATCGGTACTTATTATTTATCCTAATGCTAATTACGTGATATAATAAAATTAATTTAAAATTACATCTATGAACAGGTTTCTGTAATTGTAATTCATTAGAGAAATGTACCACATAAAGTGGGTGTTCTTTTTTATATTTATACATACAAGAACGTATTACGACATCCTCTCGACTATATTGAACTGATTATTGAGATTAGTTTTCAAAATGCGCTTGTTTTGTTCCTGCAATTCTTTTAATTTGTGCATTGCTTGAAATTATGTTTATGACTAAGAACAAGCGAATCTAAGACAAAGAATTGGAAAAGGTAAACAAAACTTAATGTCCTAGCTTGGTTTCCTGGTACCCGTAGAATGTGGAACGGAAGGGGGGGAGGGTCAGTAACTGACCCCAGCGCTATTGTGGTAAATATGCGTGTCGTCTCGTTTTATTTTATTCAAAGAAGGTAATATTAATTAATAAATTGCTCGTAAATTTGTTTTTAAAACTTTTAATGACTGACTAAACATAATTATAGTATTAAATTGTGGCATATTCTCGAAACTATTTTTTCTTCTTTTCTTGTATGTCTAGGGCATACATACTTGCCGCACTGATTACACGCTTTCATGTATTTTCTATCAGCTTGCCTCGGACACAGGAAACATGTTCCTTTACGTGGTAAATTTTGTACGGCATGGCGAGTGGCAATTTCTCTTGGTTCAGTAATTACTAACCCTCTTGACACTGCACTTATTCTGCTGAATTCAAAACCAAAACTTTCTAAGGCACGAATGTACATGTTCTGCAGTCCCGCACTTTGGGACCGTTGTGCCATATTTATCTGACACAGTTCTTTTCCCAATATTTTCCGACCAGACTTACAGTCAGGATTCTCCCCTGTCCAATTATCGTTGGCTTTTTTGAAAATATACAAACGCGTTGTATGCGGCTATATCAATTATATTGAAAAATACTGCCATTGGCCATCTCCTTGTACCTCGATGGCAACTGTAAGTTCTAACGCATTTATCGAGAGTATCAATCCCTGCTTTCATGGAATTATAATGCAGTATCATTTCCGGATTCTCTTCTTCTTCTTCTTTGCTCAGACGTTTATCCATTTCTGGCTGTAGTCCTCCCCTAGACTTTTCCATGTGCCCCGGTCTGCCGCTCTTATTTTCTAGTACTTTCCTGCCGTTTCCACGATGTCATCCCTCCATCTTGCCATTGGTCGTCCTACACTACACTACAATACCTGTTCTAGGTCGCCAGTTTAGTTCCGGTTTATCATCCCTTATCTTCATGCCTTTATGTGCAGATGATAAAACTTTTACCACCTTCTTTGGTTTTGGGACATAGCTAACTAACGTTGCTTTATCCCCGAACGCAAATCGAATAGTCCCCGGAGCAGCTTCTTGTAAAGCTTAAGGCCGCAACTCTTGTGGCACGTCTCTTTTATTGCTCATCATAGTACCTACTACAGTTAGTTTTTTCTTCGATAGGTCTTCACTTGTAGAACGAGAGGTGAATTTCCGATCCATTGTAACATTTCGGCGTGAGTTTTCTAGTTTGGCAAGTGTTTTTTTCCCCACTCATTCATACTACCTCCCCGCCCCCCGGAACCGCTTTTGCATTACTTAAGGGGGGTGCTGGCGTCCCTTACATACTAAACATTCATGCAACATGCACCCTAAACTTAATTAAGCAAATGCGGTAGCCCCAGTCGGGATTCGATCGCCCCAACGGAGCGACCGCATTTGCTGTGACCTCGAGTGGCCAATGCAATCTCGCACTAGACCACCGAGGTCCCTTTGGCTAGTGTTACTAATCGTTTTACAACTTCTGGACCGCTGTTGTAATTCTTGTCGCCCTTTGGTACTTTTCCAGCATACGGTTCCGCTGCAAACCAGTAGTAATTTTCGGAATCACAAAGTATATTTGCTTCTAGTCCGCATTTTCCAGGTTTAGTTGGTATGAACATGCGAAAAGGACATCTGCCATGAAATGTAATCAATTCTTCGTCTATCACTACTGATTCCGAAGGTTTCAAATAATTGTGAAATTTTGAAGTCACTTTTATCCATAACTCACGGACAGCAGCATACTTGTCAGTTTTCTTTTGCTCGTCGTTAAATCAGGGGCATTTCAGTAATAACAAGAATGGGTGTATTGCTAACGTTGCACGGTATATCGGTAAATTTTCCTCGCAAAATAATTCAGAAACAGTATCTTTGTTTTGTTTGAATGCCCCAGCCGTTATTAGAATTCCAATCATTCCTAATATTACTTCTTTCTGAAAATCCCTTGATTTCTTATGAAAGAACTTTTATTGTCGTTTTTAACACTCTGTAGTTTTTGATTTGTATTTTCTAAAATCAGTTCAATTGTACCATCGTCAAAAAAGAGTCTGAGGGCTTCCATTGGAGACTGAGGATTTACTCCAGCTTTCAGTCCAGGCGCCGCTCTCATAACATTTGCAAGGCCTTGTCTTCTCTGAACCGAAGGTTGTGCTTTCCACTCTACTCCCGATGGAGCGAGCATATCTCAGTCAAGTTGATCTATCACAGTTGTAGGTCGAGAACGATGTCTAACAATAGGAATTGCAGCTGCTATAATAAGTTTTGATGATAAGATACATTCTAGAGATATTTACATATACCTTACCCTCAGCATCCGCATTATCATCATTTTCATCTTCCATATGCGAAGTGGTGTTTTCTTCAATCTCTCTAACCTCATTTTGTGGCACGTGGATGGTTGGTGCTGTAACAGGCTCTTCGCCTTCAGATTCCGACTCCGAGCTTTCTAATCTTGGATCTATATAATCTATATTTTCATCACTATCTTTAAACAAAGCTGCTTCAAGCTCCGCATCAGTCAGATATTTTCTGTTACACATTATTGATCACTGCTAACTGTTCCTAACACTTGCACCGCCATAGATTTGCAAATACTAGTAATCCAAAAGTACAGTAATAGCTACTACTGTATCTGCACAATATGGAATCTTGCGCTGCGCGCTGCTACACCGTATGCTGAATTGATGCTCCGAAACGCTCACGTAATGGAAACTATTTTTTTTACATAACCGAAATTAATTAAAGATGGTCTATGATAGCATAGGTGTATTTTCATACATAGGGAAGATAGGGAAGAAAAGTCAAAAAATCAAAAAACAAAATATCCATTAGCTTTTGAAATATAACCAAAAATACGCACTGGAGTCAGCGCCTGCCCCCCCCCTGTTCCACATGCGACTGTTAAATATCTGCCTTAAGTGTTAAATACAATTTTGGCTGTTACTTTTATTGTTATTATTTTTTACCGAATATTTGTTTCAATATCCTATTTTCGATTAATGTAATTGTAGGAAGGACTGTGACTAGCCTTTATTTTCATCATACAACTGTATATTACAATCATCATGCTTTGTAAACTTTAAGCGACCTTAACTCCACAAGTTTTTTCAATATACATACATTTTATTAAATTTCCCTGATTTTACCACCACAGCAATGCATAATCAAATGTTAGATTCATAATTATGACAAGAAGATAATGGTAACATCCAATTATATTAATTATCTTATAAGAAATATCCAACTTTACTAAACAACATACGATTTTCACTTTACTTTTAATGCTGAACGTGAACCGGATTGTAAACAACGTGTTTTTCTGGTTGTCGTTGTCACCAGTACAAAGTCATTCTCTTTACGTAGAGCTTCTTACACACATTGGATACAGAAATCAAGAACTTGATCTATTACAAGAAGATATACAGTGCTCAAAACAAGTAACGGATATTTAGCAACATTAATAATAAAAAACAGGTGGTTAAAATAATACTCGCAAATACTTTTGTATTTCAGCTGCAACATTCTTAAACAAGAAACCGAACGCTTTTCGCGGTATTATTTGTTTCGGCAAGTTAAAACACGATCGTCGCTGGAGGGTAGTAAAGCGCGCGTCAACACGCCTTGGCCACTGTTCAAATTTTCATTTCCTTGGTTACTATTAGCGAAGTTTAATTTTAATTACAATTCAGAATGGACCAGCACCATGATATGTCTGAATTAGAAGTTTGGAGGGCCATTGGTTAATTGGAAGGTGGGCGAACACAGCAAGCTGTTACCCAAGAGTCTGGGTAAGCTAAAGTGTAATTTCTCGGCTTTGGAATTGCTTTTTAGAAACTGGAGATGTTTGGTCAAAACAAGGACAAGGTCGGCCAGCATCAACAACAGCAAGAGATGATCGTTACCTCTCGCAACTTGCACGTAGAAGTCGAACTCTTAATGCAAACCAGCGTCGAGGTGAGTTTGATGCTGCTAATGGAACGCTGGTATCAACACAAACAATAAGAAATCGTCTTCATGACAGTGGCCTATATGCTCGATGATCACTGGTTTACATTCTACTTACTGTAAATCATAAAAGAACCTACAGAAGGTGCGCGGAGGAGCATAGGAATTCGAGGCATAATGATTGGGGGCGAATGTTGTTCAGTGATGGTCAATAATCACTTTAGAACCAGATAATAGGCTTATTTCAATTTAGCGTGAACCAGAAACACGAAATAATCCACAATTGGTTCAAGAACGGCCACAATATGAAGATGGCAATGTGATGGTATGGACCGGGATAAGTACTGGAAGTCATACGCATCTTTATTTCATTCAGAATTGCTTTCTTATCGCCCAAAGGTATCTGGATAAGATTCTACAACCCATTGTTCTTCTGTCCCAACAGCAGCGGAAGATCAGCTTATGGCTGATATTGCTCGTCCACATCCAGCAAACATCGTGAACAACAGTCTCGTGTTAGAATTTATGTGGTACGTAATCTGCACATAAACGAATATGTGTTTTATGTAAATTTGGGCTTTTCTGTGTGGAGTTTTTTAATATTTAACTGATCTAGAATGTGTTAGAAACACATTTAAATGATTTTTATTAATCCAATTAATTTAATTTAACAAAAATATGTCATTTCAATACATGTAATTATTTGTCTTATAAGGAATTTTTAGATTATAGTCGTGTGGGATATCAAAATTTGTATCATTTTACGAGGAAGTTTATTTTCCTGAATTGGATACATGAAATAACATTTTTACAAAGTTTAACTTTTTAGGGAATAAAAAATGTCTACTGGGGTTATTTTGATGTCATTTTCCCGAAGCTATCTATAACTGTAATGGTTAAGACACAGTGCAAATATAAACACCGCCTATATTTGATATGAATATATTTCGCTTTTGCTGTGGCAGCGCGATTATTTTGGAAGGGCTGTAGCGCATAGAGAGACATCGTCTCCAAGTGAACGCTATTAACGTTTCGTATCAATTCTGGCTACCGGCGTCGTCTCTACCACGTGTTTCTCGTTAAGCGCTAAGGTCCAAACACTTTTAACGTCGAAACGAACGATAGAAATTCCAAATAATATTTTAGGCATTGAGACGCCACGGCCGCCAAGATCGGATTTAGGAATTGTGTATGACGGGTTGCAGCACAAGATTTTTATACGCTGCCATGGTAATGCTGGGTAATAGAAATCAAGCCGGAAGCGTTTCCGATACTAATACTAAAATTTATTCCATATGTAATAATAAATACACATAATTTAAATAAAACATTCCTAGCGGTTTACATATGTGGTAAAACATTAAATAACATATATAACGCCACGTCTTCCTTTTTTTAGTAATCGTGGAGTTGCCAAAGATAACTCCGTGATTGCCATCCCACCCAGCTTATCCCGGCTCAGCACATTTCGTGCTATTCACGGGTCTAACATACCCCACCCTTGAAATTCCCATGCTCCAGACACCATTCTTATCATTTTCCATGCCTACATAAGCGCGTTCCCTGTAGAACCGTGGACTTTGAACAAGTGGACACGTTTGAAAAAAGTTTTCCAACTTTAAGAACTGTTTCTCTTAGGGTAGGTACCTTTATTTCTGAGTGGTCTTTGTCAACATGTTTTCTAGAATTACCATACAAGATAAATATGTGTAGAATATAAATAAGTGTAAATTATTTATTTTATCACAGTGCGACATAAACTATTTGCAATTTTGCTGTATAAAAACATATAAAAATAGTCTGTTAAATTTCAAATCTCATCCTGCGTATATAAAACGCAGCCATGTCTACAAAACATTCTACAGCCGTAGTTCTCTATTTATAAAATTAGCGAATCACACTTATTTATAATCACCTTTTGAGGAATTATAACTGCAATTAGAGTTCATCATGTTTTCCCAACCAGTCTTCCTTAATAAGCACCGCTCCCCTTTCTCCGATCATAATGATGGGTGCGTTGGTGTTACCACTAGTAATTCTTGGCAGAATAGAGCCATCTATCACTCGCAGGTTTTTCACCCCGTGCACTTTCAGTCGTGGGTCTACAACAGCAGTAGAGTCGCTTATTGGACCCATTTTACAAGTACCAACCTGATGGAACACATTTGCTGCTACATTTTTAACAGCACATTTCCAATAATCTTCTGTTTTGAACGGGTACTTTTTACAGTTTGGAAGATTCATATCTAGCAATTCCGGTTCGTATTTTTTCAACGCTTGGGTTTGAATGAGCTCTTCTATCATCTTTATACCTTCTAGAATCGTTTGGAGATCTTCATCACCATCGTCGCTTAGGTAGTTGGGAAAAATTAAAGGTTTCTCAAATGGATCTGCACTCCGCAGCAAAAGTTTCCCAATAGATTTTGGCTGCAACAGGATCGGCCCTAGCAACATCGCATTTGTTTTCTTATTGTATTCGGTAAACGTTGTTATTGCTTCATCTGGAAGACGAAGAGATCGTGCGATTTCTGGAAATAAGTAGGGGTCGTTTGGATAATGCACTGTATGTATAAATTGCAAATTAGGATATGATGAGTTATGTGTAGTGTCCACAAATGACATGAAATTCGTTATTTCTATTTGACCTAAAGGCCCTTTTCGATGCATAAAGTAGTTATACAACTCATCAATAAGATTTAGAGGTGTTTTTGGTCTAAGTACGTCTTTATTTATGTTTAACAACATTGGGAAAAAAACATGGTCTTGCAGGTTACCCCCTACATTCAAATCTTTTATAACTTCAATCCCCAGACTCTGTAAATGTTCTTTTGGACCAATTCCGGAATTCATTAATATCTGTGGGGAATTAATGACTCCCGCTGATAGTATTACTTCTTTACTTGCTTTTATTTTAAGAACTTGATTGTTGATTCTCACTTTTACTCCAGTTACAGCTTTTGTTTGGCGATTAATCAAGAACTTGCTGACCTGAGCATTAACAGCCACGAACAAATTTTTGCGATCTTTCGCTTTTGCAATAAAAGCTTTTCCGGTACTAAACCTTGTACCCTGGGATATTGTCAGGTAAACATCTAAATATCCCAGTGGATTATGTTCTTCATATTCCTTATATCCTAACTCCTTATACGCATTCATTAATATCTGACGTATAGGTTGGTCGTTTGTGTATCTAGTAATTAAGAGTTCTCCATCTTTTCCATAATGATTATTTTTCTGATCTTCAATATTTTCGAACTTTTTGAAATGTTTCGCTACAGAATCGTAATCCCACCCTGTATTGCCAGCTTCTGCCCAACTATCAAAGTTTTTTCTGTTTCCCCTGATATACATCATGGCGTTTAAAGTACTGCTGCCGCCAATTGCTTTACCTCTCGGACTGGCACATGTACTATTTTTCAGACCTAAACAACACGTTTCCGATGGTTCCATTACATATTGCCAATCTTCTGATGTACCCTGCAAACTGAACAGCAGAGCAGGTATCTAACAAAAGAACAATAAAATATTTTGAAAAACTCGTCGAAATAGGAAACAATAACTCGTTGGGTTATTTGAGAGCATGGAAAATTAATAAATAGAAAGTTTATTGTGTTAGACCTTACATAAGAGCAACATATTTACCTCGGACATGGCTGAAGGATAAGTCCCAGCTTCTAACAGTAAGACTTTCCAGTTTGATACTTCTGATAATCTGTGGGCTACGACAGATCCAGCAGACCCAGAACCAACTACGATGAAATCAAATTCGTCCCCATCCTTCAGAGACGGTCCATAATCAGGAGGGTAACGACCTTCGGGTTCCAAAGTGCATTTAGCTCCTATCAGGGTGTTAATAAGCGTTAAAAACAGATGAGACGCTGGCCCTGCTAAGGAACTGGGACAGGAATTTGTGAGTCCAGATATGCATTCCATTCTGGATCTTCTTTTTAAGTAATCTGAAATGCAAGGCACTTATTTATTTTTTAACGGTTTTAGGATAATTGCGTTATCATATGTATTTTGCTCAAGTGTATATGAAGGGGTTTTTCAAAATTTTATATACTTGAATCACCGTCTCCATTCAATCCTAAAAAGTATAGGGCAGGTTATATTTATATTAAGATTATTTTGAATACCCCTTTTATAGAAATTCAACTCTACCTCTTAAACGTTAAGCTAAAACTACCACACCTTCGAAAGCTTTGCCTTCTGTTCAATCCACTGATATACTCACAATTAGTAGCCTAATATACAACAATACAACTGACAGATTTTTTATCATCACCAACATGGCGTACCGTATCGTACTTAGGCAAATTCTAGTCTACTACTGTATGCTAAATATGGCACAAGTCAGTGCGACCTACATCTTAATGTGGGTTTCGAACCGTTAACAGTTTGTTACAAATAATACAACCAGTTAGTTATAGTATCATATTGCTGAATTAGACTGTGTTTCGTGGTATTCAGAGGTGTGTCATAGCGAACAGCCGTTTTTCTTTTTTTTCTCAAATGTTATAATATAAATAGTGACACCAAATCAAATTTTGGTATACATTTTGGTTTGTCTTAAGAAAGTTTACGCGAATTTTGAAATCACATGTAGTATTCAATAAAAATAATCTTAGGCTAGCAATTAACTTCATATTTATCTTCACCTTAATGATTGTTTAATCATTCATACTGCTGATAGAATTCTTCATCAGTGTATAGAAAAATATATTATACAGAATGATGTTTCTGTTATTATTAATAAGCAAAACAACATTTCGTTTGATTTTTTAATAGAGTGTAATCCAGTCTCTATTTTAAAATAAAAGAATTTTTTACTATCGGAATGGTCGTCATACGAGTGTGGAAGAACGTAGGAGCTATTAAACCTAAATCTACAGTGCGGTCGTAAAAAGTCCTCTCCTTTACAAAATTTTGTGTGCTTTAATGGGAGTCGAAATACTACTTTTTAGCCTATATTTAAAATTTAATACTTTCAAAATGGCGGTTAGGCTCCATCTTGAACTATTTTTTTAAATGGCAATGGGGGTCGAGTGACATCTAATTTGAAAGGTATTTCAATTCTGCGCCTGATCCCTGAGTTTCATAAAAAAATATTCATCCAGAAAAAAATGAGAGATGATTGAAAAGAACAAGTTTATGGGAAAAACTAAGAATGAAAGCAAAAACGGTATGCTTTCGAAATGTTCACCAAGAAGAAGATTCTAAAACACTACAAAACTTATTTTATATAATAAATAGTAATACTATTTTAATAAATGTTCAAAGTGTGCTCCTTGAACTTCTTGGCAATAGAAAAACCTATTTAATATCTCTTCTCGTACTTTCTGGAAACTTTCAACTCCAATATTTGCACAAGCCTCTGTTATTTTACGACGTAAATCCAAAAGGGAATCGTATTCTGTTTGAAAAACTTTGATTTAAGATACCCCCACAAAAAAGGTCAACGGAGACAGGTCAGGGGATCGCGGAGGCCATTCTGTTGGACCACGACGACCAATTCATCGTCGAGGATACGTTGCATGGAGATAATTGCGAACTTGTCTGCTAAAATGAGGAGGAGCGCCATTTTGCTGGAATATAAAATCCATGTCAAATTCGTTTGGATTATTTTCAGCAATCTCAACTATTAATGGATGGATAAGGTTTTCCAACATTTTAAAGTACAATTACCCAGTAAGGTTTCCGTCGATAAATAAGGGATCTACGATTTGGTCGCCAAGTATTCCTATCCACACAATCAATTTTTGCTGAAATTGGGTGTGATCTTCCCGGAAAACATGGGGATTTTCATCGCACCAATATCTTACATTTTTTCTGTTAACAACCCCATTTAAAACAAATGTGCTTTTGTCACTAAAACAAATATTTCCGGAAGACAGGATGAAGTCCTTTTAGAATGGTTTGGGGCGTAACCTTCCAAAAATTCAAGCGGTCATCTGGATCATCTTCACTCAACTGGTGTAAAATCTTCATTTTGTTTGAATGGAACTTATGCCGTTTTAAAATCTTTTTGACGGTGGTCGCCGATATATCCCATATCGCAGCTACATGTGAAGTTGATTGCTGAGAATATACTACCATTTCACCGACTATCTGAATTTGTTTGTCTTCTGAAATTGCTGATCGTCCAGGGATTTTCCTGTTTTGCACACTTCCAGTATTAATAAATTTTTGCACAAGTTCTCTTAAATACGTCCTCGAAATAGGACGGTCGGGAAAACGTTCATTAAATACTCTTTCGGCTTCGTGAAAGTTTCGAATTGCTTCAGCCACAAATAAAAACGGCTTCAGTTATTTCCTGCAAGTTCGAACATTAGCCATAATTATTGTTAGTATCACCGGTTTTAACACTCAATATTCAAACGTGAGCAAGCACAGTAACTGGATTAAAGTGACAGAACAGAAAGACTAGTTATTTCAATTGTTTTACTTCTGTTGTTTCGCCTCCTACATTTTTTAGCGTTTTGCTTAATATCAGAAACAGATCATTTTCCCACAATATAGAATTATAGGTACTCTACTCAAAGAGACCTTTAAAATGACCTTCCGACACCCATTGCGATTCAAAAAAATATTTCAAAGTTATAAAATTTAAATTCCCATTAAAGTACACAAAATTTTGTGAAAAAATATCAAGTCGTTCAAAAGGTAGGCGGGGGGGGAGACATTTTCTGACCGCACTGTATATATATATGCCGCGAATATAGTAATACACCCTTACACCTTGACCTGCATGTAACTAGTTGCTGTGTACATTTGTTGCAAAACAAGTTTTCCTGCTATTTCATCAAAACGGGGGCAATTTCTTCGAGGCCACGCTCCTAAATATTTTAAAATTACATGTTTTCGAAATGAAATCAATATTATTCGCCGTTTTCCTAGGCATCCATAATTTTTCTTTCTTTATTTGGATGGTAGTTTCTAACAAATTGAAAAAAATCATATAAGGTAGGGTGATTTTAGCCTATTTTATCACTTCTGGCAAGTTTTGGAATATTCTGATTATTATTTTAATTCATTTCAATCCTGGATATGTTGTCTACATATTAAAAAAAACAGTATGTAGGAAGGTCTATTATTCATAAGACACAATAACAATACGCAACGCTTATCTTAGCTAATTTTAAGGCACTTTAGCAACTACTCAAGAATAATTTTTGTAAAACTTGTATAGTTATATTCGGAATATGGAAAGTCCCTTTCTTGGTGCTATCAAAGGGAAAGGAAATTTGGAAAGTCTTGTGAAACAGAGCTCTAACGTGGAGTGGTTATTTGTTTTAAATGCAATGACACGCATTTATGTTAATAAACCCTCTCTGCACATTTCTACTTCTGTAAATTTTTCCATTAAAAACAAATACCGTTACCAAGGTTGAGCATTACCTAAGTTGTAAACAATTTAAACAAGTCTTTCTACTTTTTGCCTATTTAAATTGAAACTACTGCGTGTGTTTTTAAAAAAAATGCAAACATTCAGAAAACAATCAATCAATATCTATAACGAAATACATGTTTAGGAATTGTAGTGGTTTAGGCATTGCCTAAACTACATTTAAGGTATTGAACCAAGATCGAATACGAAAGAAGAAAATTTTGCATCCATTTTGAACGACAGTTAACTGTGCTCTTATTATAATAATTTTTTTTGTTTATTTAAATTATTCAACTTTTTCATTTATTTGGTTATAGATATATTATCATCTTGAGTTTTCCTGTCTATAATGTCGGTTTACCGTCGTTTTTCGAAAATAAATCATATATTGTGTCTAGACCTTTACCTTCGGTCGAAACGCCATACACAACGACTAGTAATTAAGGTTGTAAACAGCTACCAGCTAAACAAACCTATTAAACGGTATTTCCATTAAGTAGTATAATAAATTCTAGAAATTACCATTCCTGTTCGAATAAAAAGTCGAGCAAACACCTCTTCTAAACTTTCCTATATTTTACAGTATAAATTGTAAAATGTTATGATGTTTGTGTCAACGTCTAAGGGCTAAAATAATAATAACTACATGTTATGAAACTATAAAAATTATGCACTTAGACTGAAAATTCTATCGTCAAAAGAATTGCTACACTAATAACAATGCCAAAAATAGTAATATAAACATAGACTTAACTAAAATATGGCCAAAAAAAAGTTGGCCCGCTAAAATAGGGACAATTAAATTAACCATCCACCATATAATAGACGTAACCACTAACGCAAAGATACTGTACACCAGTGCAGTTGAAGTAGAAGGAACTGGAAAGTATGTAAGCAAGTATATTAAACAAGAACAAAATACGTACCTACACCTAACATAACCCTTAAACAAGTAAAGTTAAAAATATATTAGAATGTCAGTGACGTAACGCAACAAAAAATTATATTTTGATATTGATTTGATTTAAAAAAATGGTATTCCAAACATTTTATAAATACATTAGTCAAAAGTGGTGAAATTTACTTCCTATTGGTTGAGAAATGCGGCGTCTTTAACTACAAAAGTAATGTAATTTTGATTAACGCAAAATTCAAACACCTAACAAAATCCAGTCCATTTCGTGTATTCAACGTTTTTATAGATAATTGTAGTAATTGACAACATTTACATTATCAAGGAATGCAAATCTTCCTAAAGTAATTTCAGGAAAGCGGTGTCTATCTATAGATCAGCATTTTATTAAGCATCATCAGACAAATGGTTTAAACGTAGAATTGATAAATCTTGAAGATTTCCACGAAATTTAAAAAATCAACAATGTTTCGTCATCATGTCATCGACATAAAGATCATTTTCTGATATTCATTTAATTCAAAACGTTGATGTTCCAAATTGTCCATGGGCATATTAGTCAAAAGTGGTGGAATTTGATTGCATATTTGCGAAAAGAAAATATTTTCTTGTAGTTCTACTTCTTCAGGGGGGAGGGGGCAGCAAGGCGGAAGGCCACAACCTTGCATGTGTTAAATAAATTTGTTAAATATGAGAAGAACGGCTTCAAGGAGATAGTTGTTTCAGCTAACGCACTGTCTTAATTGTGGTTACAAGCTTTTGGACTGTGTCTATCCAATTACATAACACCCTGTGTAGTATTAAAAACATTTTCATTAACACCGTAGCAATATTTTGTATTATACTTTCATAGTCGCTTACCGAAAACCAGTTATCTATTTTGATTGAAGCATTACATCATAGAACACTTTAATCGTAACGCTTGATACCGGAACACAATTTACACCTGACTGTCTATTCCGTGCAAGATTTTTCTTCACACTGCCACGGCAAGACCTAAAACGACCTTGATATATCCACTTCTGTAGACAACTGAACCGCAACAATCACTAAAGGACAGTAAAGAATGACGACGGAAATTTGGAAGTGGATCATTTCTGCTCCAATCAACACAGAACTTACAAAAAAAATTTAAATGTTAGATACTTCCGGAAATCGAGCACCAATAGTGTTAGAAAAACACATCCAGCAATATAAATATAAATAAAATACTTCCCTTGTTAATAATTAATTAATTTTAAATATGTTATGTGAATAATAAAAGTGCGTAATGTTCCCATTAAAACAGCCAATAAGATATGGCCAAAAATGTGCTTAATACGATTAGAAAGCTGTGAAAATAAACTAAAGATAATGCAGAGAATACAATGAAATTGGAAAATATGAAAGAAGACAAGGTATTTGTTAATAATGACTTATCCAGAAAAGAAAGAGATGTAGATAAGCAAATCAGAAAGAGGAAGAAGGAAGAAAACAAGGAAAAACAGTTAAAGTTGATTACCAGAAGCTTTTAATAGAAGAAAAAGAATGGAGGTGGAATACGGAAAAGACCACATTAGAGGAAGTAATAAAAAAAGACAAAATGGTTGATAAAAATCCAAGAAACTGATTAATACGCTGACCGAACACATGAAGACGAAAATGGCAAACACTAAGCATACGCATATGAAAAATGTGAACGGTAAAGATGGCAAAGGGAAAACGAAAAATATTTTAAGAATAAGCAGTTGGAATATAGAAAGCTTAAATATAAATAGCACGAACTTATAGAATAATTTGAAACTACAAAATTAGATATATTAGCGATTACTAAACTAAGAAAAAAGGGCAAGGACTGATAGAACTAGAAAGAGGACAGATACTATTCTATGGTGAAGTAAAACCGGAAGCAAGACCAGCCGAAGGAGTAGGATATATAATAAAAGAAGAACATGTGAAAATCATAAAGAAATGGGAACTACCATCAACCGCTTTTCCTCTTGGGGTAGGGCACGAGCTGGCTTTTAATCCCAAACAACACGTTTTTGAAAGTTTCATTACATATTTCCAATCTTCTGGACTATTCAGAAGATTGAGAAAAAGGGATGGAATCTAGAAGGAAGTTAAGAATGCAGAAAATCCAAATATTATCTATTCCTTAGAAGTATAATAGCCAATCATAACCCCATCCAACATTTTCGTCTGCTTCCCAACTATCAAAAGCTTTTCTATTTCCCCTAACGTAAATCATAGCATTTATAACGCTACTACCATCAACCGTTCAGACACTCAACCTGCTAGAGTACTAGGACAAGGGTTCAATATTCCCGATGCGCATTCCATTTTCTCTATTAGCTATATCTGAAAAGATATACTGATTCACTGATTGTTGAAGGAAGTCGTAAAGAAATCACCGTAAGGCGCTCACTCAATTTGTTATTGTAGAAATCTATTTATGCGCATTTAATTTTTGATTAGATCCACATAGAAAAATATAATGATTGCTAAAATTACAATTTCAACACGTTCTTCGATAATGTACCGAAGCCACCAATTTGAAGTACCGTTATATGGTGCCGTTTGATTAGATGCATATTCAATTTGTTATTTTGATTTACTCATCTGTATATCCAATGGATTGGTAGTAAAAGAGGTTGTGTTTGATCTTCGAAGATCAGCTGATAAATATTGCAAAAAAATTATCAGCAATGGCAGAAAAGTAAAACTCAAGTAAATGAAGACATAGTTTAAAGTTCAGTAAAAATTTAAGGGGAAATGTTTAATCTCCTGAAACTTAGGAGAACAGTTAGGCCACACGCTTTTGTAATAGTCATAGTAAAAATAGTGGTAGATATAAGAGATTACGTTAACAAAGGAATGTTTCCTTGACAAGATAAATGTTTAGTATTTATGTTTATCCATTCCTCTAATTATTTGCTTCATGTTTTGTTTTAATGTCACATTGTATATATTGATGTTGTAAGTTGTAAAACATGCTTTCTCAATGATAAAATTGGAAAAAGGGTTAGATCTACCCCCTTGGATGACATGCTGTTCACTTTCTATTAGTGTCAGTCCACTGCTGGTCGTAGGCCTGTTTCATTTGTTTCCCTGAACTTCTGAATAGCCTGCGGAAAATAACATTTAGGGAAATATTTTAATCTATCAAATTCCAGTGGGAATGGTGTTAGGAGGGAGTTTAGTTTCGTGAATGGGATAAGAAAAACGACACGTAGAAATATTTGCTTATTAGGGGTATACTGGTATATTAGGAAAACTATTTTCATCTATTACATTCCCCTGGGGGTGGTTTCATGAAGACGTTTATTTTCCTGAATAGGATAAACAAAATAAGATTTGTACAAAGTTCAGCTTTTTAGGGAGTAGAAAACGTCTAGTGGGGTTATTTTGATGTCATTTTGTTGAATAACATGCGAAAAATAACATATAGAAAAAAATTTTAAGTTTTCAAATTCCATAGGGAATGGCGTTAGGAGGGAGTTCATTTTCCTGACTAGGATAGGAAAAATCACATATGCAGAAATTGTTGCTTTGTAGGGGGGTGGCAAGTACCCATTCGGGCGATTTCTATATAATTTTCCTAAATAGCATACGAAATACGAGTATATTAATAAACCTATTTTAATCTATAACATTCCTCTGGGAGTCGTTTTACAAGGAAGTTTATTTTCCTGAATAGGGTACACGAAATAACATTTTTACAGAGGTCAGCTTTTTAGGGAGTAGAAAATGTCTATTGGGGTGATTTTTATGTTATTTTCCCGAAGCTATTTGTAACTATAATATGTAGTTAAGACACAGTGCAAATATGAACACCACCTTTATTTGGTATGAATATATTTTACTTTTGCTGTGGCAGCGCGAATATTTTAGAAGGGTTGTAGCGCAGAGAGTGAACAATCATTTTACTTTACTTTTTACGACTTTATGCGTGATCACAATAAAGTACAGTGAGATAATAAACGATATGAGACGTAAAACAGCCATATCAGTTGGACATCGTCCCCAAGTAAACGCTTGTAGCGTTTCGTTGCACTTCTGGCTACCGGCGTCTACTCTGTCAGGTGCTGCTCCTTAGCGCTAAGGTCCAAACACGTTTAACGTCGAAATCGCACGACAGATATTCCAAATAATATTTTAGACTTTGAGGCCTATTTGGGCTGTGATGGATTCCAGATTTCTGATTTATAGATGTAATACATTGTTAAACACCAAACAACACTGCCATCTACAATGGAAAAGATTTTTCGAAGCTTTAGCAGTGTTATAGTTTTCCACTAAAACAGTTAATTTGAGCATTTCCCATATTCCTGAAACTATTAAAAATCATTTGTACTATACCCATGAGAAACGTTTCTTTCAGCTCTTAAACGTACGAAAACCGCAAGAAACACTATGAAGCAGGATATGTTGTGAGTTGGCAGTGTGTTCAATTGAAAATGGCTTAATCAAATTAGCGGTTGACTACTTTTTCTTCTTCCTGTTATATAGATACCTTCGATTAATCTTTGGAATATTGTGTTTTAATAATTAGATGTGCTTAATCAGAAAAGAATGCTATAAGTAACTGTAAATTATTTATTTTATCACACAGTAGGACATAAACTATTTTCAATTCTGCTGTATAAAAACGTATAAAAATAGTCTGTTAAATTTAATTTCTCATCCTGCTTATGTAGAATGAAGCCATATCTACAAAACATTCTATACCCCATGCTCTCTATTTTTAACATTAACCAATCACACTTATTTATAATCATGTTTTAAGAACTTATAACTACAACTAGAGTTCAACATGATTTCCCAACCAGTCTTCCTTAATAAGCGCCGCTCCCCTTTCTCCGATCATAATGATGGGTGCGTTGGTATTACCACTAGTAACTCGTGGCATAATAGACCCATCTATCACTCGCAGATTTTTCACCCCGTGGACTTTCAGTCGTGGGTCTACCACAGCAGTAGAGTCGCTTATCGGACCCATTTTACAAGTACCAACCTGATGGAACAAATTTCCGGCTACATTTCTAACAGTACATTTCCAATAATCTTCTGTTTTGAACGGGTACTTTTTACAGTTTGGAAGATTCATATCTAGCAATTCCGGTTCGTACTTTTTAAACGCTTGGGTTTGAATGAGCTCTTCTGTCATCTTTATGCCTTCTAGAATCGTTTGGAGATCTTCATCACCATCGTCGCTCAAGTACTTGGGAAAAATTAAAGGTTTCTCAAATGGGTCTGCACTACGCAATAAAAGTTTCCCAATAGATTTTGGCTGCAACAGGATCGGCCCTAGCAACATCGCATTTGTTTTCTTATTGTATTCAGTAAACGTTGTTATCGCTTCATCTGGAAGACGAAAAGATCGTGCGATTTCTGGAAATAAGTAGGCGTCGTTTGGATAATGCAATGTATGTGCAAATTGCAAATTAGGATATGATGAGTTATGTGTAGTGTCCACAAATGACATGAAATTCGTTATCTCTATTTGGCCTAAAGGCCCTTTTCG
>JABXWE010017781.1:0-16548 GCA_014611495.1 Limonius californicus
TAACTATTCCTCGTTTACGAATTAGCGCTTTTATATCCATTGTAAACTGATCAAATTGCAAGTTACTTCCTACTGTAATAATTGTGGAAATATTTATTGTAATAATCGAAACGAATAAACGCAAATCGAACAATCTTATAAAATGTAATAGTACAGTGCAGGAAAAAAACACGAATCTGGAATGACATAGGGAAGCCCACTTACGTGCAAACTGCAGGTGTTACATAGCTTTCCAGTTGCCCTGCGATATAATGCTTCGACTCGTCCTATGCTGCGTTGTATGAAACTGCTTTGGACTGCTGTACGAAATCTTGTTATCCAACCGCCCTGACAAATGATGATGTGCAATGCCTACACTTCGACTGGTCCGGTGCTGAGTCGACTACGACTGCGTTGGGCCACTGTTTGAACGTAGACTGCAATGTGCGTTGCTCCTCTGGTACTGGAGATGATAATCTTGATTTTGTATTATTTATAAAGTAACCACTTATTTATATGCTGGTTTTTTTTTAATTGGGATCGAAGGACCAATGTTTATGTGTTATGCAGTGTCACAAAAGAATGAAATACAAATACACTACATATTAAATTTTATTTAGAAAACAAGGTGCAGCAAACACCACCGTTGCTGCTGAAGACCTTTACAATAATAACACTCCAATGCACTTGCAGCGCGGATGCTAGTTGCATGTGGCGCCGCTGGCGCGAAAATACAAAACATACATTATTCTTAACAACGTCCGTTCTACGCTGCCTAACGGTAAGCAAATAAGTGACAGGAATGATAAAAACCCACAAATAATACTTCAGTATAATTCCACAAAAGGATCGGTTTACACACCGAATCAATTGATTGCTACACATATGTGTAAACGAAAGAGCGATCGATGGTCTATGATTCTATTTTACAATATGACGGACACCACTGCTTACAACGCGTTTGTCCTATGGAGAGGAATTCAAACAACATTCAAGGAAAACACTTTATTCAAAAAGAGGATTTTTTTAGAACTAGGAAATGAACTGATAAACCCTTGCATCCTTCCTGAAATCACCTTTCTTATAATGAGCAAACTAGTACCATTGTAACAGTGGCGGCTCGTAGCTTTTAACTTAGGTGAGGCAAGTTTTTTTTTATGCAGTTGTGGACATAAAGTTTCCGGGAAGTAAAACATCTTACAAGAAATAACAAGTTTTAATATACAAAAAATTTTATTAACAAAGATAGGAAAAAGAACACTACAAGTAAAAATTAAATAATGAGACTTAAGTTTTGTAAATTAAATTAATTCTTCGATTTTTTAAATGTGCGAACTTTATAATAATTTGATCGTAAAAGTCCTTTTCTTTACTCACTTCGACAAGCAAATCCTTTTCGATCGAGAGGGTTGCCAATTTACTAAGCCTGTCCTGCGACATTGTATTACGTTGATAAGTTTTTATTCGTTTCAAGCATGAAAAATTTCTTTCAACCGAAACGCTTGTTGAAGGAATCGTTAAAACTAAAGTAAATAGTTTGTAGGTTTCTGGCAGAATTTCCAGTAGATCCATTGAGCACATTTGTTTCACCGTTTCTTGGACGCCCCAATGTTGAAATTGTTCATCTGAATAAAAGAACACGAGTTCATTTTTGAGACGATCAGCATCGAATATATCTGGATAACTATCCTGTAAAACGCGAAACTCTTCTTTGGGAAAATGCTTTTCATAGTTCTTAAATTTTGTCGAATCCAGTAGAGGAAAAAATAAAAATTTTTTTTGAAAATCCGAAAATCTCTCTTTTAGTTGAAATATTATGTTATCTAGTATTTCGAAACATACAGGTTTGTAGGTATTAAAAACATCTTCTTCACTTTTACCATTCCATTGCCTGCCATCTGGTAATCCTGTCAACTGTTTAGCTGTTTTAAAATAATCTCTCGCCGAATTCTCGTTACATAACTGTTCAATGCGCGTACACGAAGATGTAATTTGCGTTATACAGTATTTAATGTCTAATGATTTTTTTTGTAAAATTTGCCATAATATGTCTGTTACAGTAAAAACAGCTGCGTACACTTGCGTTAAAAATGCATTTTCAAAATTACTTAAAAACTGTTTGAATCCTGCTGCACTTCTAATCGACTCGTTTCCAAAATCTGGGTTATTCATGATGGTCTCAAATACTCTTAACAATTTATGCCAATCTGTAGCTACTATATTCAAAATTTTTGATCTAGTGTACCATCTTGTTTCGTTTGCGCTAGGTATACGGCGACCTAGTACTTCTGCAAGTACATACGTCCTTTTCGCAGATTGATTAAAGAAGGTGGGAATTCCACTGAGTGTAGCAAAAAATATTTTTGCTTTTGGAATGCACTTGCTGCCTTGTTGAAGCACAAGATTAAGTCGGTGGGCACAACAATGTGTAAATGTAGCGGACGGCGCTATGGATCTAATTTTTGTTTGAAGACCGTTTATTTCACCTGCCATAACACTAGCACCATCATACGATTGTGCAACAAGTTTCTTTTTAATATCGACATCAAATGCTTTTAAAACACCAATAATTAATTCAAATAATGCTGTAGCAGTTCTGTCTGCGCTAACATTATGGAATCCTAAAAAACGTTCTGCTATTTCGCCACCTTTTTTTATATAGCGCACCGTAACAGCACATTGCGATTGTTCACTGATGTCGGTAGAGTCATCAGCTATCAGAGCAATAAATGGTGCTTCTTTAATTTCACCTCGAATTTTGTCTATATGTGATTCTATGCAAGAAATTAATTCGTTTTGAATTGACTTTGATTGGCCGCTGAATATAGCCGAGTGCTTTTCATAATGAGCTTTCAGATCTTCATTTTTATTGATTAAGCAATTGAACACTTCGCGAAAATTTCCTTGATTTAGGGATTTCGCAGTTTCATCGTGTCCGCGAAAAGCTAGTTCCTGTTTGCTTAACAGTATTGTCACATCAATTAAATATTCCATAATCTGTCTATTTTTTTTTACTTCATTATTGTAAAGCGTTTTGCTCAACATAGCGCTTTCTTTTAAAGCATCTGCAATTGTACTGCGATTTTCTTGGTGGCGCTTTAAAGCTACAAAGCTATTTAGATGGTCCCTGCTACTGTCGTGTTTTTTTGCAGAGCGTATAAAATTTTTTAAGTCGGAATATCCTTCAGACGACCAAACAGTCTTGTTATGACAGAAAAGTAAGCACGGCCAGCAAAACAAAGCCTGTTTATAATCACTTCCACATAACCATTTGTAACTATTATACCAAGACTGGTTAAAACCTCGACTAAAAGTTTTTTCCCGTTGTATAATATTTAAAGTAGTAGTAGGCCGTGCAAAATGCAAAATTTCTTGTTTTTCGTATTGTGTACGAGAAGAAAACGGTGTTTCGAGCAAGGAAACAATCAAATCGTGAGACGGATACATCTTGCACTGATCAGGATGCAAACGCACAGCGAAAACCCTACATAATCTGTGGCCAAAACTGCTTACTATGTGTACCGAGAAGGCAGAGTCTGACTTTTAGCAAGCCTCAGTTATCGCATATTATTGCAAACCTTTACTGCAATGGGCAGCCACCGCTTGTAACTTTTCCAGGAGTGCGGTTGCGCAGTTAGAACATTATGAATTACATCGCGAGTCTGGAAATCCGCCAGCCTCGAACCTGAAATGCTCGTTATCAGCGAGTTTGGAGTTTGATAGAATATCATTGCGTTCTCGTCTCTCGACATTCTCGTTTATAATTATTATTAAATATTAATATAGGTTAATGTATATCTACCGCGTAATTTAAAGATTTTAATATCTATATTTGATGAACAAATAATGATTTCTATTGCAATTTTTACATTTGCTAAGGTGAGGCGCCGCCTCACCTGCCTCACCCGACGAGCCGCCACTGCATTGTAATAAGTGTTCAAGAAACATTAACCGAAAACGTATCAATATTTTCAGTTGATATATGTTTTTGTTCAATCTAAGCTTTAGAACATACATGTAAATACTGTAGTTGTTTGTTTTGAATGGAAGAGATCTAGGTTGCGGTTTTCTAAGCATTTTTTGGCACTTATGCCATCTTTGGCCCATTGTATACTCTAACTATGTATTTTGGCTATCTGGGGTAGTTCCAACTCCAGTAATGATTTTTAATGTGTCACACACCGCAGTGGCACGGGACCTATGGCCACGATCGAACCCGTGTCCCTTTGATCTATAGGCAAGTGCGAAATACTATAGTATATAAATAAAATTAGCTTTGTTATTCATTTGTTGTTGTTTGCCCTAAATTTTCTATATTAGAACACCGGATCAGTATGATCCGGAAGAGTATAAGTGTGTAGCATAACGAAAAACAGCAAGATTAAAGGAACTCCAGCGTCTCGTTCATGTTTTTAGCAAAATTTTCAGAGGCAAAGATGTGTATTCAATGAAGTCTTATTTTAACAGTTCAAGTGTAAGTGATATACGGTCGCTTTTGCTTAAATAATTATGAAATGTGAAAAAGAAACTCCCGAATTACAGCGAAGTCCAGGCGAAGTACTTTGCCCATTTTTACTTTAACAGTTACATAATCCGCTTACAAAACTTGCAGCCGAGTAACATTAAAAGCTTTTGAAACTACTAAGTGCACAACATAATTATAATCATCGATTCGCTTCTTAACTGTTGTAACTGTTGCAAAAGCGGCAACACCTCCGTTGCACGACCGAGGTGCCCGATGAAACCACGAGAACCGTCGCACGGCGGAACTGAATTATTAATTATCAATTATTGATTGATTTCCTCTCTTCCTCCCGTTCCGTGTGTGCATGTTCGTGTGGAGTTTACCTACTGTTTTCACAAGCCAAGCGGATTAGCGCACGCTAAAATTAACGCAGTAATGAGATAATTGGTTGCAACTAATGCACCGTGCACTAACAAAATAATCTTCCGGTCGAGTTGGCGGAAACCGGCGCAACATGTGCATTTCTGGACGCTCGTCAATATTTAGTGTTTATATTAATACCCGCAGGATGTTTTTCATTGTTTATCTTCTAATTAAACACACTAAAATACGTGATTCACTTGGATTCTCAATCAACGAAAATAAGTTCATTTTTTTTAGGCTACAATGCAACAATAAGAGCATTTTCCATCTTTGTTATATTGAAATTGATATTTACATTTACATTTCCAACTAATTAAGACAAAAGACACATATTGTTGTCATTCATTCTAGTGACTAGGTCAATAATTACAATTTGATAATCTAGACCTACATAGGTTCTCCACTAAAACAACAATTAAATAAACTTGTTAATCAATCTTTTTTAGGATTGCTGTGATGGAGGTAGTAGATGACCGTATTGAGGTAATACGAGGGCAGCCTTTTAAGTTTTTACAAAAACTAGGGAAAGAAAAATTTTTTTTTAAACAAGTTTTGTTATTTCTTTTTAAAATATTCACCAAAACACACTGTATGGTCAGCAATAATTATAGGTTAATCACAGTAATCAAACAACTTTTGTATTTAAAGATTTCTCCAAGCTACTGTAATAAATACATTAGGAAACAAAATCGTACTATTATGTCACCCTGTATACACAATACGAGGGCAGCCTTTTAACTTTTTACAGAAACTAGAAAAAAATGTTTTTTTTAACTAACTGTTTTGTAGGTTATCAAAATATTCGCCTTTAAGATTTATACACTTTTGCATGCGTTCAAACCAATTCTCGAAACATTTTTTCCTTTCTGAAGTTGGTATCTCAAGAACATGTTTTTTGAAGGCTTCAACAGCTTCTCGAGGTGATTAAAATCGCTGTCCACGCATTTTTTGTTGGACATACGGGAACACAAAGAAGTCGTTAGGCGACAAATCAGGTGAATATGGCCAATGAGACATTAATTCGATGTTTTTCTCCTTCAAATAATCAATTATTTGACGTGCTGTGTGAGAGCTGGCATTCTCATGATGAAGAATGATGCGACGTTTTCGGTTGTTTTTCCTGATTGAACAAATTGTTGTATACCATTCAGCGTTAACTATTCTTCGATCCTCTAAAGGAATGGTTGCGATATGTCCAGTACAACCTAAGAAAAAAGCGATCATTTTCTTGGAAGTGCTTCGTGAATGAACAACTTTTGTGGGATTTGGTTCATCTTGGAACACCCAAACAGTGGATTGTTGCTTAGTTTCCGGTTCATACGAATATATCCAAGTTTCGTCACCTGTTACCATGTTGTATACGGATTTTGCAGTTCCTCGGTCGAATTCTTTGAGCATTTCTACATAGGTGTTCCACTAAAACAACAACCAAATAAACTTATGAATCAATTTTTTTTTCTAATTGCTATGATGGACATCATAGATAACCGTATGAGGGTAATACGATTCGAACTTCTCTAAGCTAAGTCGAACTTTCGTTACGCAAAATCTCTTCAACTCGGACTTCTTCTTTTTCAGTAGTATTACAGTATTACAGTTTGTATGGTAAAAGTGCGAGTAGAACAGCCGTGAAGAGCGGATGTGATAGTAAACTGCAGCGATAAGGTGTTGTGCCAGTGCTTTTGAACATAATCAAAAGCTAGCAAATAAACCCAAACTATGGGAATCCAATTTCGCAAAAAAATTTTTACTCACTCATTGGGCCTATGGGAAGGCCCAATTTACAATGCCTAATAAACGTAATAGTAGTTACTCACCTCCTCCAATGTGGGACACCGCTAAAAGGTGTTTATTTAACCCTACCGCATTTATCGCAGCAAAACAGATATTACGAACCATATAACGTAAACAATGATCAAAATTAAACCGAACAAGTAAAGGATGCTCAAATGGAAACGAATTCAGCAGAACTGTCAAATCTAGAAAAACAGCCCTCAACATCTACACTAAAGATACCCCCGATATACTTACGAAGCGGCTAATTATAATGAAGCAATACATGATATGAAAGCCATCACCATAAATGAATTTACAACAATTACAAAAGGTAAATTTTTATGCGTCAACACGAGCAACAAAGAAAACTTTAGAAGCCTAACAAAATATTACGATCAACACACTGTTTTTAAAACCCAGAAAATACTAAGTTATCAGCCATAATAAGAAACCCCATCCAATAGCAGAAACTGAAATTAAAAACGAGTTAATAAAATTAAAATACTAAAAAACTAGTCACTACGCTGTCATAAAACCTAAATCTTTAAGCTATCACAGATTTGTAGGCTGGCAATAGCTAACAAACACATCTCCCGACTGTACAGTAAAGTGTATATCCTACGGTGGACAGAGGAAAGCCAACGACTATACGAAGAATTCGAGAAATCAGGTGTCCCGAAATTACCGACAGCTTATTAATGTCTCTAAATACAACCAGATTAAAGAAATGGACCTCCACGGTCGAGAGTTTAGACTTCGCCCGTTTGAGTCGGAAAGCCTGGAGTTTACTAGGCGAACTCGGAGGATGTAGTAAAAACACCACTGAAAAATCACCAATAAACCCAAATAAAATTGCTAACCGCATTGTTGATGTCTCCCGCGTTCCATCGAACAGAAACTACACGCGGGAAGTTAGAAAGTCCCTAATACAGCTCAAACTCACTACACCCGCAACATTTAACTTTTCATTAAATTTCACTATTAAAAAGTTAGAAGCTGCCCTCAAAAACACCAAATCGGGCAAAGCGGCTGGTTTTGAAGGTATCTTCCCAGAATTCCTTGTAAACAGCGGGATAACAACGCGTATAGATTGTCAAATGAGAAGTTTCACTTGATATGTGTAGAACAGGAAGCAAGACAGCATTCGGAGCAAAGGAGATGCACTTACTATCGGTTATCCACTTCGGCGAAGTACATTCATGTTAGTAAACGAACGGGCTCGCACCCATTTGCTAACACAAGTAACGCGTTTTCTCAGAGTGTACCCTATCTGTAGTGGTCAACGTTTAGTAAGTAAATGAGCTCCGCTGCAGATAACAGAAATATGCTCCTGCCCAAGTGCACTCAAGTGAAACTTCTCATTTGACAATCTGTACATGGCTCGTGCAATTTTTCAACGATACACTTAGGATAGGAGTACCACCAGCAGAATTCAAGAACACCAAAGCGATCCTAAAACCCGGAAAGGCAAAAGAACTACCCGAAAGTTATAGACCTACAGCCCTGCTTAACTGCTGCTACAAGCTG
Source organism: Limonius californicus (assembly GCA_014611495.1). Lineage (NCBI taxonomy): Eukaryota > Metazoa > Arthropoda > Insecta > Coleoptera > Elateridae > Limonius > Limonius californicus. The sequence continues at coordinate 8,171 of JABXWE010017781.1, forward strand.
CTGGAAAGATTATTATATAGTCGCATTGGCCCATCTGTGGATGCAATAATTCCAATTGAATAAGCTGTATTTCGAAGCGGTCGTAGTTGCACTAACCAAGTTCTATCTCTAACTGCTAACATCGAAGCTGGATTTGAAAAGGGGCAAAAGACGTCTGTAGTCTTGGTCGACCTGACCGCAGCATATGACACCGTTTCTAGAGAAGGCTTAATGTACAAACTATTAACAGTTATACCATGCCTTAGAACATGCCATCTAATCAATAATCTCTTAGTTAACAAACCGTTCAAAGTATACGTAAATTATGATAAAAGCAACACCAAAAAACTTAAAAACGGCCTCCCACAGGGATCGGTACCCGCCGCCCTCCTCTTCAACATCTATACCGCTGATGTACTTGAAACGAGATGCAAAAAAACACCTACGCAAGTTACCTGGCCATCTCCTTCCAGCATAAACACATGCCACCTGCAGAACTAATCTTGAACGAAGACCTAGTTAAGTTAAACGATTATTTAAAAAAATGGAGATTTTGTCTCGGCGTGTCCAAGACAGAAGTGTGCGGTTTCCACTTATCAAACCAGTAAGCAAACGACATCTTGAGAGTAGAACTGGACTGTAGAGTCCGTAATCACAATAGGAATCCCAAATATCTGGACGTAACTCTTGATCGGCCATTAACATTTAATCAACACCTCACAAACGTAGCTGGTAAACTGAGAATACGTAATAACATTATCTCCAAACTGACTGGAGCAGCATGGGACGCCGATATAGTAGTTCTGCGAACAGCAACTCTCGCCTTAGTCTACTTGGTGGCGGAGTACCTACTGCGCTCCTGTGTGGATGAACAGCGCGCATACATCAAAAATCGATACACAACTCAACAAGGCGATGAGACTAATAAGCGGGACCATCCAACCAACTCCTATCCGCTGGTTACGAATTCTCAGTCACACTGCTCCGCCACATATCCGACGAACTGCAGCTCTTGTTAGAACGTAAAAAAATTATGACCATGGACCATCTTTCAATTCATCAAGATATCCCATGCCTTACAGGGCAACAAACCCGGCTTAAATCCAGACACCCTCCTGTTAGATACGCGATTGAATTAGCAGGGAACGTTAGTACACCCGCCAAATGAACTAATTCATGACTAGAAATGATACAACGTGACTATATCCAAATACCTGATCCAATCCAGGGTTTTAATGGACGAAACCAATCACAATTATGGTCAAAGCTCAATCGCATACGAACTGATCACGGGAAATGTGCGAACTCTCTATATACTTGGGGACGAGCCGAATCCCCAGAGTATGTCTGTGGAAGCGAAAGCAAACTATTCGTCACATTGTTTTAGAATGCTCAAACCGCGCCTATTCTGGGAACCCCGTAGACTTTGTGCAATGTCATCCAGATGCAAACTTATTTACAATTTTATTTATACAACTATTTTATGTGCAATTTTGTCTATATTACTATTTTATGTACCTATTATAAACATATCGCATTGTGAACCCATACGCTAAATAACTAGACTGTATAATAAACGATGGTCAATATCAGTCGCGCTGCAGAAGACCAACAGTGGAAATGAAATCTTCCAACTAGGAAAGCTAAATCACTGTATCGTACACGTCGAACCAATACGACAAAACACAGACATAGTACACTGTAAACGCTGTCAACGCTTCGGGAACAGTAAAAATGACTGCCACCTCGAGCATAGATGATTTAAGTATATCGGATCACATCTATAAACTAATTGTCCTAAAAAATCAGATCAACCCCCGCCCCAATGTGTTAACTGTGGGGTAACCACCCAGCAAACTATATGGGATGAAGTCTCCATAGCAAAATAGCTAACCAATCCTATTCCCATTCCCAACAACATCAACACCATACAACCCAAAAATGTATCCCCACAAATCGAAATCCCTGATCGTAACAACAACCCCGTCACATTCAATAGGACTTATAAGGAAACTGTAATAATAACCCAAATGAACCAACAAAATCAGAAGGAGAAACTGCAAATCTACTAGAAATCATCTTATAGCAAATACTCAATCTACTCATTCCTCATATAAAACCACTGCTCATACAATTACTGCCAACTCTGCTCCAAAATAGTGTATAATAAACATATAATTGATAATCTAACAGTTGTCAATTGGAACAATGATGGCATAAAAACTAAGCGATCCACATTTATAAAATGCTAGACATCCCGCAGACGTGGTATGTATAGACGAGACATTTCTCATAGTCAACAAAATACTAAAAATACCAGGCTACATCATACACAGGCGAGATAGAGAAGAAGTAATAGCTTCGGGCGGGGTTGCAATTATAATTAAAAAGCAACTCATCTACCATGAAAAACAAACTACTGAAATCAAGGAATTTAGAAACAATAGCAATTGAAGTTAAACTTCAAGACAACTCTACCAAAACCATAGCAGCTTACAAGCAACCTAACAAGGAACTCAGTGAACGCATATATTTGACAGCAGTCATCCTACCACGCTAGTGGGTAATCTTAACTGCAAGAACAAAATATGGGTATGTCGAGTAAATATTCCTGATGGAATAAAATTGCATAATTACTTTTTATCACAACCATACAAAGCTGTGCACCCACCAAATTCAAGCACTACCCCGGACATACTCGACATTGTGCTACCCAAAACCGTTCGCCACCCAATATACCAAAGCTTAGTGCGCGAGTTGGATTCGACTCCAAACCCCTCCTGATAAGCTTCTTCAGCAGTCCACAAATTAGACAAGCTATACCAAAACTAATAAAAGGGATAATAGAATGGGAATTATTCGGTGACATTTTCAATAACATCAAAAATCCCGGAAACTGACAGACTACTGAAACAATAGATATTGCCCTAGCGAATTATACCGAAGCCATTAAACTTAGCGTTTAACAAGCAACAACAATACGCAAGACAAGAAAACACAGTATTTATTAATAATTTAAATAAAAGAGAATAATAGAATAAGACTTAGATCACCACAACTGAGAGCGCAACTCAACAGCTTAACGTATCACATAAAAAAATAATTAGATACAATAAGAATAAGTAAATATCAGCAATACATGAATGAACTGCTGTCGAGAGAGCATTCCATGTGGGAAGTAACAAGCAGAATACTGAGGCAATGATCAACAATATCTCCACCCAGAGACTATGGTAGCATATATGAAACCGATAAGGAAAAGAGTAACATATTTGCCGATACTTTGACATTTAAACCATCTTCTGAAAACATTCAACAAGACTTTATCAAAGAGGTATGTAAACACATAACCAACCAAATACCTAAAAAAACATGTCCAATACAGTCTACTTCGTCTACTGAAATTAAAACCTTCATAGACAAATTACCACTAAGCAAATCACCAGGTCAAGCCGAAATTCCAAATGTAGTACTCAGAAATCTGAGAAGCAATGACAAAATATTTGCTGCATTTTCATACCGATTTTCATAAGGTTTCGCTTTCTTGTAGCATTTATGTGCTTTATTCTAGCCATGTTCTAATCTTTACCTTCTTGTATTTTGTGTTCTTCTTCATATAAAACTATTAACTATAACCATGGTAAACGTTTTACATGTACTGTATAAAAAAAGTAATAAATGCTAGTTCATTGTCGAGATAAATCAATTGTTTATAGCGCCCCGTATATTTCTGTTTTATCTGTTTACGAAGAGATTACTAAGTATAGTGTTTCATTATTCTCTTTTTCATAATGGAAAACCATGTATCCGGTTCTAGGTCTTTTGCTCGCCAGGACATTTGCTCGCCTTCCATTTGCTCGCCGTCCATTTGCTCGACAGCCAAATATAACTAAGTATAAGTGCAACAACGCAGAAGAAGCAATTTTTTTTTGTTAGGCACTTTCCTTAGTAAAATGATGGCAAGTCTTTTGCTTCATAAGTAAAGTCTTTACTTTGATTTTCTGATATCAAAAGCATAATTTTTTTAAATGTTTCTATATCAATAATGCATTTTTAACAATGTTTTGTCTTCTTCTTCGCTTCTTCTCCTTCTCTATAAGCTAATAGCTTGTTTTACTCCAACACATCTTTCCATCTCTTTCTTGGTCTACCCGGTGATCTTCTACCCCTAGGTGATAGGTCTCGAGCTTTCTTCAATTCTGGTATCGTCCATCCTTGATATATGGCTATTCCATTCTGATCTTCTTTTCTCGACCCAGTCCTCGATCTTTTGTATTTCGCACCTTCGTCTGATTTCCTCGCTTCGTATGTGATCTCGTGTGATCACAATTTTTTGTGAAGTTATTAATTAAAAATAATTTAAAAATATACAACAGAAAAATCAGATACACTTCTCCTTAATCTGACTAGGGAAAAAATAAATATTACCCTATACGAATTCAAATACAAGAACAGGCAACTCTAATTTGACTATTAATATTCCTTAGAGAAATTGAAGTATTTGCCAACAGCATATTACATTAAATTACTACAGATACATATCAAGAATAAATTGCTTGTCTAGTATCTGTCGGGCAATCGGCATGACGAGCAAATAGTTGTTGAGGAAATAGACCGGCCAGCAAACGGTGGCGAGCAAACGGTGGTGAGCAAATGGGCGATTACCCCGCAACAATGAGATCGTTGTAGTCGATGCTTTTCAGTTTAATTAGTAACAAGGTTTCTTTTTTTTAAATAATTATTGGCAATTATTTCAGTAGCTCTGCCTAATGTAACATATGTGTTTGGTAAATATATGTAACTGCCAATTAATCACGTAGACGTTTATTTTTGTTTATCAAAATGGTTATTTCACAGAGGTTGTTTTAGTAGTGAACGGCCGATGACAACTGGATACACCCTTCTTGTAATTAAATGGAAAATTGTATTGGTTGATTCATACAAACACTGCGAATATACATTTCGAGAATTAATATATTTCTAAACATTGTAAATCTTAAACGCACATTTTTTTAACATTTGATGTCGTTTTTTTAGGTTAACTGAACCAGCGAAGTTAGTACAAACACACGAAAAAACTTTAGGCACATATTTCTTGAGCAAATTTGGGCGAAACGGTATTTATATCAGGTATATTAATATTAGTGCGTATAAAAAGTTTTGTTGACTAGAAGGATTCAGTAGTTTAAATAAACTTTATTGTTTGCTTTGGCCGTATTAATTTACTCTTTCTGTTGAAATACGCCCTCGAAGCAAGAGCGGTTTTAATATTCAGTATCATTTAAATACGGCTTTTATGATAAATGCGAAATTTCAAGTGTTGAGGAAAAGCTAATTATAGTAGTATCATTATTACTACGTACTATAATCCTACGATGTTTCCCATTCTACTCTTTGCTGTATGTAAAAAGTTTGTACAACAGTGCATGTTTTTCTCTTATGCGGAAATTTTACTAAAACATTTTAAAGTAATACGAGGAATGTTTATGAAACTATGTTACTTTTCGCCACCAATCTGAAAGCGTTCTAATGCCTAAGTGGAGGAAGTCTTTGGGTTGCATGCGTATCCACTCTTGAACAGCTTTGATAGCGTCCTTTTAGGGTTAGAAACTCTTTTACTTTGCCAAATAAATAACAATCCTAGAGAGCTAGATCAAGACTGCGTGCTGCTTGCGGAAGAAGGGCCTACTGAAGTTTTTTATGGTTTCAGTTATTCTTGCAGCGGCATGAGGGCGATTGAAGAAAGCAAACAGAACTTTGTCTTCTCTTCCGTTTATTCCTGATCGCCTGGTTAAATTTACCGCGCTAAAGTGTCGATTAAATAGTCTGCATTAATTGTACGACGATCTGTAAGGAAATCAACTAAGAACACCTCTTGAAAATCGTAAATAAATGTTGCCATCAACTGTACCAGCTGATAACGCAGTTTTTGCATTCCTTGGCTTTGGTGACCTGGTTATGAATAAGCTGAATACAAAGAGTAACACATGAAACAGTGCTTGACAGGATGAACGCTCACCCGCAACTATTAAACACAGTGAAGACGGGACGAACAGCATTTCTCGGACACTTAATAAAACATGAAGTTTACGACCTGTTGCAACTGATTATACAAGTGTTAGGGTCGAGCTTACGGTGGGGGCGGGGGGATAAAACTACTGAATTTTAATTTTAAATAAGGCTTCTGCATTGTTTTATGGAGTTCCTGGGTAAAAAAGAAACAGCGGGTGTGATCAGCAGGCAGGTGACATACAACAGATTTACTGATCTGTCAATAAATATTGGTCAGTCGTACTTACCGGGGGTTCTCCAGCATATCTTTTGGTGCACTAATCCTCTAGGGGTAACCATGCAACTGGATGATGTCCAGTTACACACTGTTATTCACAAGAGTCGCTGGGAGCAAACCCCTCAGACCCGCATGCGAAGGGGAGAGTATAATTAGTGACCTTTTCCCGCTTAAAAGTCAGCGGATAGCGTTCCGAAATTAATGTAACATTTATAATAATAATAATAATAACTCGACGTAGGCGCCTTTTTGAGGCCACCTCTGCCAGCTGACTACCTGCCGAATGATTCCTAGGTGGATAATGATTAAACATGCCACACACATTCATATACCTACTTATATTCACAACGCTACTGTTTCTAACAACTAGATACACTGATATTGTATAATAATAATAATAGGACCCGGTGCTTGTAAATCACATATAATAATAAGTAGATAATAACGCAACCATTTGGGTGAACACATTTAGCAATTCATGGGATATAAAGCATAACCTCGGCAGGGAAAAAATCACATAAATGGCAACACTAATATCGCACCTTGCCTCAGCTTAGAAGCTAATCGCATCGCAATCACTTAGTAGGTTCGCAAACGCTATAATCAGTTATGATGCCAAATCTGCAAAAATAACGACTACCTACCAACAACACTTGCATCGATAGATTGTCGTTGCTGACAGTGGCGTCACTAGGGGGGTGCGGAGGGTGCGGACCGCACCGGGTGACACCATCACAAGGGGTGACACCAAAATGCAAAATATTACTGTCTTTATTAAGGTTTATAAAATTAATATTAAAATTTTACGCCCCAAAATATTGAACATTCGAACACTTGTTCGAACAACTGACTAAATGCATTGTTATTTTTTCACACTTTATTATACTTCTCGGAAAAAAGTAGGAATACAGACCCAATGCCAACAAGAGCTGTTTATTTACGTACAACCAGGCAATGTCTTAAACTGCCCTCCGAAACCCGAACCTTTCTCATAAAACTTTGCAAATACACGTGTTAAAAGAAAAGATGTTTATTTTTCAGGAATGCATTCACTATCATTTCGTTCTTGGCTTTCGAGAAGACGAGTTCGGTGGTTTCGTTACTTTCGTGACATAATCACTCACAACATTACGCGGATCCATGCTTCAATATGTCAAGAGACCAGATGATAGCCATCAAAAGACACAGTTCCTCAGCCACCAATAAATTGATAACGCTGATTTTTCTGATGCTAGTATGCATTCTGCAGAAGAGGAAGTAGTTCAAATAGAAGAAAATGAAGCAGAAAAACAAGGAAAGGAAATGGCTGAATTTGAAGCAAAAGAGTGGACTGAAAGTGACTCTAACCATGATACTGTAAATGAGATGATGAATGAGGTTAAGAGGGAAAATTGGAATACTTTAGATGATGCTTCTTTTTGGAATATACCACTTCCATATCATTTGCGAGTTGAAATCATCAAAAGAGGAAGTGCTTCTCTCCAGAACAAAGATGGCCCTTTCAGAATTGCGGCAAGACAAGATCCAAAAGCAAAAGAAGATGTTCGCCAGCTATCAAAAGAGTGGTTTTACAATGTGATGCCAAATGGCGAGAAAGTGTTGCGATCATGGATGGTTTACTCACTCGTCAGTGAGCAATTATATTGTTTTTGCTGCCGACTCTTTGCCATTAATGCACGACATCCAAATTTGTGACTGGGTTTCAGATGCGGTGGAAACTGAGCCCGAAAGTGCATAATTATGAGACATCCGAAAATCTGCACAAAACAATTGACGACGAAATTATTGCTTTGATGGACATAGAGAAGAAAAAGTGAAGAGACATCTTGCACAGGTTGCTCGATATCACATTGTTTCTCGCTAAGCAAAATCTGGCATTCCGGGGCCACAATAAAGATGAATCTCCGTTGAATAAAGGAAACTTTCTTGAAATAGTTGAGATGCTTTCTAAATATGACCTAGTGCTGAAAGAGCACCTAATGAGATTAAAGCGAAGCACATGTGAACTCCTAGTATCAGCATCTTATCTTGCATCAAAAACTCAGAATGAGTTTATACATGTTCTAGCAAATCATGTGAAGGAGAAGTTTGTCATGGATATAAAATCTGC
>JABXWE010017782.1:0-22435 GCA_014611495.1 Limonius californicus
TATAAGCGTAACTATGTATGTATGAGTGTAACTGTGTACAATGTATTAGCGCACCTTTGCATGTATGAGCATAACTATGTATATATGAGCAAAACTATGTATGCATGAGCGTAACTATGTATGTACGACCGAAACTATATAAGTATGAAGTTAACTATATGTCTATGAGCATAGCTGTGTATGTATAAGCGTAACTATGTATGTATGAGTGTAACTGTGTACAATGTATTAGCGCACCTTTGCATGTATGAGCATAACTATGTATATACAAGCGTAACTGTGTACAATATATGGGCGTACCTATGCATGTATGAGCATAACTATATATATATGAGCAAAACTATGTATGCATACATGCATAGGTGCGCTTATACATTCTACACAGTTACACTCATACATACATAGTTACGCTTATACACAGTTATGCTCATAGATATATAGTTACCTTCATACTTATATAGTTACGGCCGAACATACATAGTTATGCTCATGGTGAAGTTGCACTGAATTCTAGTTGTTTATATTTTTAAGGCATTCTAATTAGTTTAAAAATGATGCATTCAGTTTATACTACTGTTTTATTAAAATTGCAAGGAAGCTATTTGTCTGAATTGCTGAAAAGCAAGTTGTACATTCTATCTGTCAAATAGGTTTAAAACCGAACAACGCAGAAAGCTGGCAGTGTAAAGAAGGAGACAATATGTTCATTATAACAAGATTTCGGTAATTAGGTAGTTATGGTTGTGGGTTCTAGAGCCACTGTACTTCTGATAAGTAGATCTAGTGTGTCCCCTATGGATCTCTCGAATATTGATTTAGTAGATTCTATTTTTTTAGCCTTGACATTTTCTAGTTTTAAGGTGAGATGGACACGTCGGCCAAAGTCCATAACACCCAACACTATATTCTACCCACAACGCCCAAAATTACTAAAGGGGAACAACGCCCAAATCGACCACATCGCCCAATTCTGAAAATGACCACAAAACCCAAAATGTCCACAACGCCCAAAGTTAGAACACGGACAGGACGCTCAACGTTACCACATCGACCGATTCTAATTTACTGTAAATTTACTTTCGACTAAGCTCGGTTCATTGCTTAATGCTTAACACAACGCCCAATGTGACTACATCGCCCAATTCGAACTTATCGTGGCTGAATTGCCCAAATACAAAGTGGATACTTGCAAGTTATCTTATAAGAATCTGTATGTCATTTTGAATATACGTATTTACATTAATTTTGTAAAATTTTGACAATAGAAGAACTTGTGGCGGCACAATTTATATTAATCTTTATCCTAGCGGTATCGTCATTGACCTAAAATGAATCTAAGGGCGTTGTGGGCATAATGAGCTTTGTAGACACATTTCGAATTTAGTAGTAGCGATGTAGCGATGTAGCGATGTAGTAGCGTAGGGCGTTGTAACCCCCACAAATCGTTAAATATTAGAAGAATAGTACATACACTACAGAAAATAAGCAATGAAGTGAGCTCAGCCGAAGGACAATTTATGGTAAGTTTAAATTAGGCGATGTGGTCACGTTAGATGATTTGACCTTGTCTTAGCTTAGAGTGTTGTGAGTATTTTGGGCTTTGTGGTCGTATTCAGAATTGGGCGATGTGGTCGCGTTGGACGTTGTGTCGCTCTAGTAACTGTAGGCGTTGTGGGCAGAATATAGCGTTGGGCGTTATAGGCTTTGGGCGAAATGTCCTTGACTCGTTTTAAGAAAGTATCAATATTTTAGCCAAATCTTACTTTACGGATATACCATAAAGGCCATAGGAGTCACTCTTATACATCTCTACTTAAACAAATTATACAAGTACACGTGGTAAACAATTAGGTACGTGCTATTTCTTAGAAGGTTTTGGTGAAAGGTTTCATTCACGTTTTCTTATCTATACTTACCCTTCTCTTAGTATTTAGCGTTGAAAAATTAGTTATTTATATTTGTGCTTTTGTGGTTATTACTTGAACAATCCCAACCTACTAAAAGCGGTTGTAATTGGAAATACTCATTGCTGGAAGTAACGAATTAACGACGAAAGAAGTAAAAATATCAAAGATACAACGACTCTTATTATTAGAAATTGTTAACCCGGTCTTAAGAAATTAACTAGAAATCATGCAAAAATAAATAACTGTAATATGTTACATCCTGCCCCCACCATACTGAAGTTTATGTGTGTTCAAACAGATATTAAAATAATATAAATAACTACAAAATCACAAATAAACCTATTTTTTTTTCTATATTGTGTTAAATTATTTTTTAATTAAATTCTTGTTAATAACTCAAAAGCTGAAAATGTTCCATCACCACTAACCTTTTCATCAATGAAATGCTGATAAATAAATTGATTTTTAACAGTGTAATTTCTCTATGACTTCTACACCCTTAAATGAGAAACAAGTTTCTGGAACTTTAACTTTATGACTTCTTACTTGAAATGTTTGTTATTCGTTCATAAACCTTAACTTCCTATTTCTTAGCAACTGAGGGTGTTAAAGCGCTTTACAGCGTTTAAAACTTTATAGATTCATAAAACATATTTTTATAGAAAATACACGGGGTATTAATGAGTACAACATACAGTTTTAGTACGGTTATTCACTGTGAATGTACTCTGATTAACCAGTATTAAAAATACAGGTCAAAGAATTGAATATGCATAAAACATGTATTTACTGTAATATAAACGTTTGTCGTCAAAATATGCATTTATGTCTACAGTAATTGTGGTGTAATGTTACTTGAAATTATGTGAAATGCTAAACAAGCTAATAATACAATATGTAAATGCATATTATTAATCCCGAAATAACTCTGAATGTATGGGTTTTGTGGTCTTAGAAGACCTTAAATAATTTACTATAAACAAGCTATTGAAAATATGTGGTTGCAAAATGTTTTAAATAGTCAAACAGAATGCTTTTTTCGAAAATTTCTAGCATAAACAGCAAGACCTCTACCCTAGTTTGAAAATTTCAATCTGTACCGGAATATTTGCAACATATGTTTAATCATTTAAAGGGTCTTAGGTAGCAGACTTTTAATTGAAACACAATATTTAAAGTAAAAAATCACGGTCAAATAGTGTACTGTCACATATAAAATTTGTAATCCTTGAAATAACAGAAATATGTGCAATTGCAAAACTTTTTTTATTCATTGTCAAAGCTAGTCTTTTTTCTATTCATTCATACTACCCCCGTCCCCGAACCGCTTTCGCATTACTTTAGGGGGTGCGGTCGTCGCTTAAATACTAAACATTCATGCAACATGCACCCTAAACTTAACTATGTGAAATACGGTCGCCTCAGTCGTGGTTCGGACACACGACCGCTAAGCCGCATTACACTGTGACCTCGAGTGGCAGCGCGTATTCGCACTGCTCCACCGAGATCCCTTGTCAAAGTTAGTCTGAGAAACCTTCGATATACCTACTAGGTATTATTATACATTCAAACTATCAGAGAAAACCTCTTATTTGCAGTTTTGCGGGTAATTTTTATGTAGATTCTCGAACATTAAGATATACATGGAGTTCTAATTGAAACAAGCAAGTGGGATTAGTTTCGGCTTAACCGGAAGTTGGCTAGCTCGCGTCAATTTACTTGCTATTGTTTGCTCGCGGGTTTCTATGTTCGACAACTATTTGCTCGCCAAGCCGATTGCTTACGGGACAGATGTTCAAGAAGCAATTTATTCTTAAAATACAACATTATCCGTAGCAAGGGCTATATATTTATTTAAATATATAGTCCTTGTCATGTATATGCATTTGGTAATTTTCAATATTTTGCAATTCCTTCCAAAATACCGGTAGTCAAAGCAGGGTTGCCTCGTTGTATTTGAATTTATATTTATTCCTTTATTCCTTATCAAATTAACTAGAAATATATTTGATTTTTATGTTGTCCATATTTTACATTTTCTTAATTTTAATAATATGAATCAGGCAGTCTTCATTTCTTTTATTCTTTCCTGTTGGTTGCTTGTATTTTTAGATTATTAGTTGTCTTTCCTTCTACTCTTCCTATTTCTACCACCTGCGCCACTCAGGGTTTCATAGGTCTTCCCCTTCTACTTTTCTTTACTCTTCTTATTTTTTGTACTTTTCTACATGTTCTCTCTCGATCTATCTCTAATATACGTGCGCGCCAATTAGTTGTCTCTTTTCCATCTTTTTCTGTATTGATTTATGATCTAACATCTCTCTTATTTCTTTATTCCATATTCTGTCCCTTTTGTCTTACCAGTTATCTTCCTTAAGTGTTTCATTTCTATTGTTAGTGTGTAGTCTACGCTGGTGTATAAAACAGTTTATTGTATGTACAGGGTTGGGAAAAAGTACGGAACAATGCAAATATCTCTAATACGGTAACCGTAATTTCGACAAAATTTTTTACATGACGAATCCGGTATATCGCGGATACACTGAGGATATCGGCGGTTTATAAGAATTTTCGGTGTAGCCGCAAATAACACTAGTAAACAAAAATCATCTATTCTTTGTGACATGGATAAAACATCGCGTATGTTATGTAAAATTTCACCAGAAAGCAGAAAATGACTTTGAATTTTCTCTATCACCCACACTTTATTGGCTAAGAAGTGTTGTGCGTTTTACGGAAATATATCAATATTGGTAGGTTCTTAATGTTGCACTTACTTCAAATGTTGTTGCGGATGGTTTACGGCGCTTTTTGGTCTCTGGGGTATCACGGATTAAGATTCAGCAGTAATCAGCAAGCAAATTAGAAGACCGTTTGCCTTGGTATCGCTTTTCCATTGTTACGACTTGGTGGAGCCGTTCTCCATGTTCGTCGCTTATGGCTCCCAAATTTTCCGGAAAGAAATCGAGATGAGCATCCAGAAAGTGAATGTTCAAAGACATGTTATCCCATCTCTATAGGTACTAAGTAATTCAATCTCAGATCTTGGTAATTTTCAGCTTCGATATTTCCAAGAAAATTGGCCACAACTGTTGTAAAAGCTCTTCATGCTGTTAGTTCAACTTCATTCAAGTTGTCAAATTCTCCATCTTTCATTATTTTTCTTATTTGTGGTCCCACAAATACACCCTCTTTAATTTTTGCCTCACTAACCCTCAGAAATTTCTGTTTCAGATACAAGAACCCTCTTCCGTTCCGATCTAGTGCTTTAACGAAATTTGTCATCAAGCCCAATTTAATATGCAGTGCTGGTAGAAATACGTTTTTAGAACCAACCAGTGGTTCGTTGGTAATATTTTTTTGACCTGGAGTTAGTGCTTGACGTAGTGGCCATTCCTTCTGTATATAGTGACGATCTCGTGCACGGCTGTCCCATTCACATAGGAAACAACAGTATTTTGTATACCCCAGCTGAAGTCCAAGTCCAAGCGCTATCACTTTTAGGTCACATTATATAGGTGAAATATCGCATATTCTCGTATGATTCCTTCATATGAACGGCATGAGCTATAGGTACAGATAGGTATTTATTGCCGTTGTGAACAAAAACTGCTTTTAAGTTTTGAAGAATCTATAAATAGGTGCCAATTGCTTGGTTCATGTTTGAGTCCTAATGCGTGAAATAAGTTGTCAACATCCGTACAATATACAAAAGTTCCTTCTTGAGCGAAAGTATGTGTACGTGTAAGTCCTTTTTGACGTTTTCGGAAGTGAGCTATATGTATGTCTTCTTCGAGGACATTTCATCCTTTTAATCTCGATGCTAGAAGACTGTGGTTTTGCTAGTTTTAAATCTCGAACTAAATCATTCAGTTCAGCCTGTGAAATCAGATGTGGTTCTGTTGAACAATCTGGTGCTTGAAATAGTGGACCATTGTCGATTTGCTGTGCGAATTGCATATCATCAGTTGGAACACCGGTGATTTCAAGTTCTTCTTCGTCTAAACTCCAAGATTCTAGTGGATTTGGAATAGGAAGATCTTCATTATGTTCGGCAGGCCGTACAGCTGATGCCCAGCATGTTGGTTAGGCAAAAGTAACAACCTGTGACATGGTCTTTTTGTTCTCTCTACACATTGGTACTGCAAAGCGCATTTTACGTTTTGTACCTTTCAACCAACCTGTTAACAATGTTACTTAAGTCTTACAACATATGTGCGGAGCCCATGACTTAAATTGATCTCCTACTTTAACTTCGAAATAAAGTTCGTAAGCTCTTCGTACAAGTGGGGTGAAAGTACGTTTTTGCGATTTAAAAGTTAATTCCCCACACGCATATCAAAAACTGTTGACTTTATTTACACACTACCTAGGCATTGTTCCTCTTCTGTAGGTGCCGCTTCAACTAGTGAAGGTTGGCTGTCATTTCTGCAAATATTTCTCTGTTCTTTGCTATGTCCATTCTCTTATGTTTCTGAGCCACGACGTCTTCCTTCTTCCCACTCCTCTTCTACCTTCGATCTTTCCCATCATTATTTTCTGTAGTAGGTCATACCTATCATGCCTCAGTACGTGTCCCAGTTATTCGACTTTTCTTCTTTTTATTATGTGTAAACGTTTTCTATCTCTTCCTATTCTATTCAAGACTTCCTCGTTGGTACGTCGCTCTGTCCGTGAGATTTTCAACATTCGCTGGAAGACCCACATCTCGAATGTTTCTATTCTTGAGCTTGTGTCTTTCTTTAGAGTCCATGCTTCTGAGCCGTACAGTAATATTTGCCATATGTAACAGTTAACTACTCTCAGTCGTAGATCGCTGCTCAATTCTTTATCACATAACATTACTTTCATTTTTATAAATCCTTCTCTGGCCATTTCTATTCTTGCTTTAACTTCCATGTCACTATCCCATTCTTCTCTTACCCATGTACCTAAGTATCTATATTTCTGATATAAATGGTTGTTACTAAAAATTCGTGGGTGGTAGGGAAATTCTGTTTTTAAATTTGTTTTTAAAAATTTCCATGTCACAAAATTTGTGTTTAACAGTGTAATATCCACTTTTGAATACTGTATATATTTTCTGATATATAAATTCAACTCTTTTTTTGCGAGCTCAGTGATATAAGTTTTAATGCCTTTGTTTTTAATTATTCTAGAGTTATTGAACAAAACACTCAACGATATAGCTTTGTAGTTTGTTTTATAACCTAGCGATACATGGCAACAAATAAATAACAACAAACAAAAAAGAGACAAATAACCTAGCCTGAGAAAATGTTTAAAATGGCCACCATTTACTTCGTCGCAATAACCAGTCTATGTACAAATCCTTCTCCGTGCTCTGCAGAAATTCTTCTTATTTTACCAGCTATTCTCCAGTCTCAATTCTTCCAAGTTATTTGGTTGAATGGAATAAAATAAAAAAAATTTAAATGTTGCCACTGAAAGAAATCAACTGATTTAGGGCCGGCGAACGAGAGGGCGATTTAATAAAACGCCCACGCCATATCCACTTATTTGGAAACATTTGTTTTAAAAGATGTCGCACATTAAGAACGTAACGGGGTTGTGCTCCGTCCAGCTGAAACCAAATATTATTAGGTAATTTCCCATTTTCTTTAAGAGCAAGCGCATTTTGATTTTCTGAAGGTTGTAAATACTTTTGACGTGTTAATCGAATATCAACAACACTATATAAACCAAACAAACTTATACTACTTTGTTTACGTTTTTCACATTCCTTTGTTTTCGTGAGCTACTAGATAACAATTACGAAACATTATGTTCAATATCTCTTTCCTTTTTTTTAAGATTCCCACCCCACTCAGCTTATTCCGACTCAACACATATCGTGCAATACACGGGTCTAACATGCCCCACCCTTGAAAAACCCCATGCCCCATACAACACAAACACCCTGGGAAAGTGCAGTGCTCAAGATTCGAACCTGTTACCAAGCGCTGCGGGCACTACTTTACCGCGGCAGTATCTTCGTTGTATTTGCCATATGCACGGTGGTCCTGAAATAGATTGTCGAACTTTGAGAGAGAGTCCTCCACACCAAAACAAAAAAAATTCCATAAATCTTAGTCCGAAAATGCTTTGTTACGGAGTTACGGTATTCTAAAGTGATATTTATCCGATCACTTTTATGCATATAATTATGGTAATAGCGGGAACAATGTTTTAAAATTTTATATGCGTATGCTACTTATCAAGGTTGAAAATTTGAGCATAGTTTTGTTTTAACAAGTTTTATAGGAGCGTCTCAAGTGGGACGATCAGGTACTGTTTTCTACAATATCCTCTATATTTATCGAAATAGCGGTAGCCGTATTTGAGATGTTCGCATTGTTCTGTACTTTTGCCCAAACCGGTATTTCTATATACATATTTTTTACCGAAAATTTATATTTTTAATACTAATATACAAGCAGAAAGGTAATGTTTTCATTTAGTTTATGATACAGCTGTAACACATTCTTCATTAAAGTTTAAAATAATCTGGGATCTATTGTTTGGTTTTCTTCACTTTAAAATACTCTTCGTGAATTGGGCTTGATGGCAGCTCCTTATATTACATATTCATTCTCTACTTTTCAACTCCAGAATCACCGAACACGTATTAAGCAATAGTGCGATTACACATTTTTGGTAGTCATTTGAATAATAGAAAAGAGCGGTAGAAGTTTTTCCTAAGTAAACAAACGGTTAAAAATCTTTGTTTGATACAATTTAGTTTACCCATCTAATTCAATTTTTTATTAAATTAGGATTATTATACTAAGGACGGGCCTTTAAAAATGTTACATCGTGTAACATTAAAATTGCTTAAATGGCACAAATTTTAAATATGCAAGAATCAAGTTATACCAGAATATCTATTTAAATGTATAACTGAAAAGGAAAGTTTAACGTTATCCAAACTGTCTTTATCTACAGTGTGTCCAAAAATGAAACTATTGAGACAATTACTTTTATCACAGGATAACAAGATTTTTAAATTCTGGTCGCAACTAGTTTTTGTCCTTTTACAGATTAACGTTTAAAGTATTCTTCCAACAAAAGTTCATTATTACTAGTGTAATAAATCACTGCGAGTTTTTAATACGAAATTAAAAGGTTATTTACACCGGTTATTAATGTTATTTTGGACGGTACATTTAATTAGGTGCAATATATTTTCGAAGTCGAATAAGAAGGAGCAAAACGGCGTCCTATACTGGAATCCATAATTTAAACAACAAATAAAGATATAATCCTGAATGTAATCCGGCGGTTGTAGAGGACCCCCTGCAGCACGCCCAAATTCAATGGAACGCGAAAGAAATAAGGAAATATTTCCCGATGAATAAAGCACTTCCTCTCGCAATTTATACGTTACAAAAATGTCAAAATAAATCATTGTAACAATCACACCGGCTCGAGTACCGATTATATTGTGGGCTCCCCCAAAATGTTTCATAAAGAGACGTTTATGGGGAATTCCTCGGGCTGCCTCTGCTGTATTGTCCAAATTTTTGGGTCACCGAAGTAATATTGTACTATTTAGGATTTGGCGCAACCACCCGGGGATGCCTCAAGTGACCATTACGTAATTTAAGGCAGCATTTACGACGCCATCGAGTGTGTGATGTGTGAGAACTGCTTTTTTATTTTTTGGAGAGCAAACTGCCCAAGTGCGGATTCTGGGGCAAATTTCATTCCCACGTGGTTTGGGAATAGGAAAATCGATCCAGCACTTCCGTAATCACAAAGAAGTTCGCCGAGGTCAAGTCATATTCGTGCCATAATCACTGATTTGATTAAGTCGCGCCTTAACGGTCGACAAAAAGCCGAATGGATCCGCAACGAGATCCTTCACGTAAATAACTAATAAATCAATTCACATTCAGTATATTCGTTTCTTTAGACTAAAATTAATTATCCTCATAACAAGCGAGAGCGGTTCTTAGCGCGTGTATAAACGATGCTCTCAAGTGACGTCATCATCATTACCAACCACCAAGAGGACGATAAGCTACACAATTTCCTGAAACGCGAAAGTGTCACTAAACACAACCATTTTTTCACTTTTATGTATCCACTGCTGACAAAGAAACTTCAATTACATCCTCACCAACGCGAGTTTTTTTGCTCCGACAGTATTATTTCCGCATATGCTTTCGGCATGAAAAGCATTTTTAGATTTCGTGGCAATATCGCCTTTGGTAAATTACACAATTTGTTCTTGATTTCTTTGGTGCTAAATCAGCTTTTGTTCTCTTTTATTCTATTGCACGATTCTGGATTGATTCGAATTTTTTAATTCCAGGTTTTTGTAGATGATTTAGGAAACGCTAAAGCGGATTATGCTGTGCATTGATTTACATTGTGCTACATTGCGGTATCCATTATTGCACAATTCCATTTCATATGTCCTATTATTCTGCACTTAGTACATCTGTCAGGGAATCGGTCAGAATATAACCATTATAATTTAGTAGTTTCTGTATTAGAAAGACGTCAGTTGACATTGTTTTGCAATCAGGAGACCGTAACACATTTTTGCCTCACTATGATTCCACAGTGCTGTTTGTATTTTTAATATAAACATGTTTGTGAATGTAAGCTGATAGTCACTAGAAGCAGAGTTAAGTAGTAGTAGTAGTAGTACTATTTCAGGATTTTTCGCGAAATTTGAGAATTGCGTTAGGCCGTTTCACGCTAGCGTGTTAGCTGTATGTATATTATGTATTATCAGGCGTTACAATAATACACAAACTATATATACCATTACATTATGTATATGTAATTTGTATTAGTAGTGAACAACGAATATATTAATGTTAGTCATATATCTACAAATACATTAAATAAATTAATCTTCAACCTAAAGCCTTTAAATATGTTGCTGTATTATCATATACCTAATTGTTTAATCAGGCTTAGGTTCTATTCTTAAACTATTATTATGCAGTAAGTCTCTGAAAGGAATTGTTGAATAAAGTTTGGGACCGATTTTTCTTCAGTCTGATCTTAAAATAAACTAAATGAATAGGGATATTGTAATATAAAGCATATATGTTTGTATTTGGTGGCTAATAGTCGTCTATTATTGATAATTAGAGCAAGCGGCAATGTTTGATTTTAAAAGACAAAAAATAATCGATTCCAGTTGCAATTATTTAACTGTATTAGTGTCAAGTCGACTTTGTGTGTTTGATTGAATAATCTTCCCTGTTTTCTTAAGATCTTCTGTGTTCATGTTTTTTTAGTCGTGAGTTACATTTTTGTTCTTAATAATAAACAACAATGCAGAGAAACCATTTAACAATAGAACAACGAAATTTAGCTATTGCAATGCACCAAAGAGGAGATCGCCAGGTCGACATTGTTGATACTTTACGGACCACGCAGAGCGTAAGTTCACGTGCCCTATCGCGCCTTAGAGTAACAGGTAAGACGGCCTGGAAGTGGATCTATTCGCATCACAACACCTCGTAAGAATCGACTTCTAGTAATTAATGCAAGAATGCAACCCTTTCAACTGCTCAACATCTATAGTAAGTGCTTCAGAATGCCACAGGTAATCGAATATCTGGCCAAACCGTGAAAAATCGATTGTTTGACGTAGAACTTACCTCATACCGCCCCCTGACATGTCCTACAAGAACTGTGACTCAACGAAGGCACCGTGGGATGATATACTGTTTTCGGACGAGTCCAGATATTGTTTTAGCTATGATAGCCGGCGTCAAAGAGTATATCGCAGTGCCGGGCATCGTACCTTACCTCAGTATACTCAACCAGTCGTTGCCTTTGGTGGTGGTGGTCTTATGGCTGGGCTTTCTTTAGGGTGGCATGCTGACCCCCATATCTTTAATGGTACACTCACGGGCCAACTTTATACCCAAGAGATCATTACGCACCATGTTCTGAACCGTAGCAAAGCTGGTGGACGGGAATATTTGGATATTTTTAAGACAATTCAAGGCCGCATAGTGCTCGGGTTGTTTTAGAGATGCTTCGAAATGAGGAAATAAACCATCTTGCTCTTCCTCCGCTATCTCCAGACTTCAACCCGTTCGAACATGCATGAGATCTTTTGCAGAGACAGCTGTATTATCATAATCCAAGGCTTAATACTGTGCAACAGCTGAGGGATGTATTGCCGGTACGGTGGCATCAAATTCCACAAGAACGTATTGATAATTGCAGTGATAGTATGCCAGCAAGGTGCATAGCAGTTATCAGAGGAGGTGCCACGCGGTATTAGAATTTAATAAATTTAAGTTAAGTGAAAGGAGACAATAACGAGTTCATTATAATATTGCTAAATTTCTTCTTTAAACGTACCTTTGTTGTAATTTTCATGTGCATTACTAAAATGACGTTACGTTTTGTTATTTTGGTAGTTTTGGATTTGTATGACATACACCTATTGGTATATAGTTCTACGGAGAAAAACTTCGGAAAATCCAAATTCGATGTTGCTAGAATTGTTGCCAGGTAGATAGAAAACTTTGGATAATTTATTCAGACTGTGTCTGTTGTTAGAATTGTTTCATAGTATATTATTAAGTCGGTAAACTGTTGGACCTCGTTACCATAAGTTTGCATTGAAAATTCCAGCACCATTAATTTTATTAAATTCTTAGTTAATCAAATTATTTTAAACTTTTATATTCATTATTATTATGTTTGCGGTCTGTGTGATGGAAATGCTTTAGCCGCACAACAAGCATATCGTAGAAGATATCCCAATAGAAGACTGCCTACAAGTGCAAGTTTTCTTTAATTCACATCGTCAGCTGCGGGAACATGGTACTTTCAATGCAAGACATGCCAAGGAGTTGCCCGCAAACCCATAAACGATGATGAACAAGTTCTTGATTTATTACAAGAAGATTCGTGTTTAAGTGTGCGAAGAATTGCATTACGTACTGGAATATGTAGAAACCAGGTTTGGAGAATAATAAGAAGTGCTCGCTTACTTCCATATCATCATCCAAGAGTTCAAGCTCTACGTAATGATTTTGAAGCTCGTTTAAGATTTTGTAATTGGGTACAAAATAGTCAAAACCTGCTGCATATTTTATAGACCAATGAAGCTTCTTTCATACGAGATGGTATCAATAATTATCATCATTTTCATGAATGGGTTGCATAAAATCCTTATTTAAAAAGACTCTCGCATTTTCAACATAGATTTAGTGTTAATATGATAGCTGCTATTCTTAATGATCGTCTGATTGTACCATTTGAACTGCCACACCGTTTGAATGGTGCGAATTACGAATATTTTCTAGAAAACTCGTTACCCTTATTTATTAGACGTGCAATGTGATATCAACACGATGGGGCATCAGCACATCAATGTCTTCGTGTTAGAGCTTGGCTTAACATACATTTTCCGGGAAAATGGATTGGAGTAGAGGACCCGTAGTATGACCATCGCGTTTGCCGGATTAGATTTTTATCTTTGGGGTCACATGAAACAGATTGTTTGTGCAACTGGAGGGCACATGGTAGAAGAATTATGCCGAAAAATACAGCAGGCTGCCGATATTATTAGGAATAACCAAGCAACCATATTAAGAATGCGGCGATCTCTTCTGCGACGTGTGGCTTTGTGTATCGGACACAATGGAGATAATTTTGAACATTTCTTGTAAATACAATAAAAAAATGTATTAAAAAAAGATTTATTTCATAAAATTCATTGAACTAAACTTTTAGCCACATATATTATGAAATAAACAATAACTCGTTAACGATTACGTTTAGGACATATGTTTATATGAACTTTTCGACTCTAAATAAGTTCTGAATTCATTCGCTTTGAAATATTGCCGGCACGTTTTGGGACAGTACAGTATACAAAAATACTTTGACACATTGAACTGCTAACAATACAATATTGTATATAAAATTATAAAATATTGGTGTAGTAGTTACAATTTCTATTGCTGACGAAAGTAAAATTATGTTTCCACGTATGCATTAATAAATATACTAGAACTAGATGATTTAAGGGTTAAATAATCTCAGCTATACATGGTTAAAGTCTTTCACACTTGTTTAGATTTACACTATATGATAAGCTTGTATATTGTATATAATAAAAATAAAATTTTAATGGGCACTACTCCGGCTTATTCACTGCTTTATTACAAATAAATAACAATAAGTTTTAAAATGTGGAGTGTTGTTACAAATTATTTACAGTATTTTTCGTAAGAAAACCTAAAATGTAAGGTAGAACACCATAGTTCTGTTCATGTTTTCAAAATATGCTATCTGCAAGGGTAAAGTAATTATCAGATTATTTTAGCTCAATCCATATGCCACTTTCCGCGCAATTGATGTTTTCAAAATAAACTATCTACCACAGCCGAATAACTAACTACCAGATTAGTTTCAGCGCAATTCATGTGCACCCATGAACGACCTGCAATTTCTAGAAGAAATAAGGTTTTAGACACAAAAATTAAGCTGCCATCTTTAGTAGGAACTTGGACTATGTAAAGTCCAATGACATTGGACTTCAATTGTTGACTTGGTGAAGGACTTATCTTCAAACGTTTTCCCCAGCTAGGTTACTTTAGTTAGACCAAGTCTTCAGAGGTTGGAGATCAAACTAATAAACCGACGGCGACGTACGAATCTGTGCTCGGAAAATATCTACGTACGAATATAAAGCCGAACTATATACGCATGTTTTTTAACCAAGAGTTTTAGCGTCTCGCAATGGATTATCTTCCTTGAATTTTCCCTTAGGTAATCGACTTCAGCATTTCATATTTTAACCCTTTATGATAAGTTTCACGTATCTATTGTATTTTTTATTCTCTAATGTTTAATAATAATATTCCTCATCCGTAATTAAGGTAGTTCCTTAAAATCGATACCTTGTTGGATATTATTTGTATATAAGCCCCTCGTGGCATCATAGATTGCGGTGGTATTTTGTTTCGTTTATTTATTTACTTATCTATTTGGGTTTCGTTAATTGGGGATTCATTAGGTGTGTAGTGCAATTTGTGCAAATATTTTTTGATGAAACTGGCACAGAGCGTTACGCTCCGTCGGGCGGCAGCGATGAGTTAATTTAAATGAACATGTTCGGGATTTTTACAAAATCGCACTAATTTGTTAGTCAATGTTAGCAGTTATTACTAGACATTAATTGCGTCCTCTGATGACGTGCTGCGAGCAAACACAAAACCCATTATCTGCAGTCATAAATTCATTCGTACACGTAACTTCCATTCCGCTACCATCGCACTGAACTTGAATAATCCCGTTAAAATGCACCCGAAAAATAGCTCGATAGGCAGAAACAGCGCAATACCGATTTTGGGGAATAAATGTGCGACGAAACTCTGTTGAGGTTAATAACGCGAACGTAATTCAGAAGTCTGTTTTAAACATGATTAATATACAATCTGTAAAATTATTAAAATTACATATCAGAGGAGCAACCTCCCGACTTCACTTCTCAGCGTGATGCGAAGTAATTATAAAATTAGTCGTTCACGAAATTAATTTAAGTAAATCGAACCAGTTTATTTTTAACTCAAGGCGAGTCTGCATAGAGATGAACTCCATACAGGCCAAAATATAGCCATGTTAAGCAACTCAATAGGCGTGTAAAAAATGTTTGCAATTTGTATAAGTAAGGAAATACATCTACCCCAAACAACCCGCGAAAGTGATAGCAATCTCCCGCAACTTAATGTGTAGGAGTACAAAGCACAAATTTCAGGTCAACAGCCCTTTACGTTTTTCCTTCCCCTTCTTTATATATCACCATCAAAACGAACAGATGATAAGTAGCGATAAGAACGTGTTCATTACTCATATCAAGAGTTGTCAAGTGCAAAAGTTAGGCGTAGACACGCGGTACGAGACCTATGGGACACATAAGCATGATAGGGGTCATAAAACAACATAAGATGCGGGTTCTTATGATCTGTGGGACAGTTAGATAATTATTACTAGTTTACTATGACCATTCTCTTAATACATGATGTCAGCATGAGATGCATTATTACCGAAATTAATTGAATCACTGTTTCTCATTGAAACCATAGTTAATTTTATAAATATACGGGGGTGAAACAATACTTAATTTTACAGTAATTTCCTCTAACGAAATTAATTAATACCATACTCTGTCCACAGGCGTTGAAAGTATTAAGTGTTATAAATATTATGTTTCGCATCTGTTTATCAATAAAATGTACAATTAACGGTTTCAGTTCATAATTCTATACAAAATTTTTTTTAAAACGTATAGAACATAAATTTGCTTTGCTAATCCTTTCCATTATTTCTATAAGTATCTATCTATAAGTAGTAAAAGTTTGGCGATTGTCACATATGCAAGTTACAGTTGAAGTGGATTTCCTTGCAATTTAAATATTATCTGCATATTATATAATAATATTTATATCAATCAATTGTTCCGCACTTCCGCTATTAAATTTCATATTGTGAATATATCTCGAAAATCCCACTGTCAAAATAATGACAGGTGACTTTCACAATTTGCGTTCTTATACAAAAATAACGTCATATTCTTTCATGTTGTTTTCCGGACATTTACGCTAGCCCATTTTAAGCTGTAGGTCCTCTATGTCTGTAATACTTCTAAAAAACGCGCAACACAGGCATAGGAGAGAAGATCTCTACGCCTCGTACGAGACAAAGCACTTAAAGAAGAAATAGTGTATGTATAAGGAATATGTACACAACTGTAGAAGCGAAATAATAAACTATTGAAAAATGAATAGGGATATTGCAGTGTAAGACACTTAAAGGCAACACCAATGTCATTTATAATAAGAAACTACCAAAACAACAAAATGTAACGGCTTTTTAGTAATGAACATTGTTACGGGCCAATCGAGCTTTTTCGACGATTCGTAACTAGCTTGATGAAAAAGGGCCTGCAGCTTAGCTCAGAGGAGTAGCGGGACTTCGTGAAAATCGCTCATGGGAGAAAATCTTTAGTTGTGTACAGGGCGGATCAAAATAAGTGGGCGCCACCTTCCAAATCCAGCTGGTCGTACGTCCTCGTGGAAGGCCGAGAAGCCAACAGCTTACGGGAACGGAACTTACCGTGATTGTGCCTCCTCCTATATATTTAAAGCTTGCAAAATTCTTACACCAACAAGTACAAAAGACATAATACGAGATAGTAAACTTTAAAATACATATGAATGAATGAAACGGTTAAAATATGACAATACAATGAACTGGCAAGTTATAACGCAAAAAGTTTGAATTACAAAATTTTAATTTTTGAACGTTCAAAAAAACTCGCCGCCGTTGACGCACAATATTTATATACTAATGAATCTATGTGGCCAATGGCGTAGAGTTTACAGGAAAAATACAATATTAATATCTTTTACATATTTATAAATTATAAATAAAGTTTTAAGTTGCATAAAAAAGTTCAATATCGCGAAATTCTGCAAGTTTGCGCGAGCAAAAAAAGGTTTATTTTACACTGCACCAAAAAAACTGGTTCTTTACCTTGAACTTCGGTGGATGGCTTACAGCGAGGCAGGGTTGCAGGGTCAGAAAAAAAGAGAAGGAAGACAACGTTCTTCGGGGTAGCATTGGGACGAGATGTAATTGTTACACCCCTGTAGAGTGACAAGTTGCTTCCGACTGGGTCAGTTAACGTGGAGACAGAAGCGGAACTTTTTCGGACGACGGGAACGAACCAAATTCCAGCAAAACACTTTCACGATTTTCTTTTTTTCTTGTTCACATCACAAAGATCCGAACTGAATTCGACAGGAGCAATTAACTTGATTGTCCAACACCAAAGCGAACATTCTGTTATTTATTTATCCGACTTTAAGTCGATTTGATTTTGCTCTACAGCAAACGGTAATACGGTAAACTTAACAGAAGCGCCACGAAGGAAAAAGAAACTATATGCGAAGTTACGTCCGTCTATCTTAAAGGTCTAGCTTCGACTTTCATTACGGCCCGCGTACGGGCGACCGGAGCCATCAGAGATGTAAAATTGACTGCCTTAAAAATGCAATGGGAATTTCTACTCTCCCCTCAACATTGCACCATATTAAATTTCTAATAAAAATTCTAGAACGAAAACGGACACGTGCGACTGCCGAGGTCAACACTTCCGAGAATTTGGTAGGCAGAAAATCAGCCCACAAAGGAAACATTCAAGGTTTAAGGGAACGGGCCTTCCATAACTCAATTTTCAAGACAAAACAAAATAGCGAAAATGGTAACCCAAAATAAGACTTCAATTAAGAAAACGCTATTAATTCCTCAGCTGTTGCACAATAGCAGCCCTTGCATTATGATGATCCAGCTGTCTCTGCAAAAGGTCCCACGCGTGCACGATGGGACTGAAGTCTGGAGATAGCGGAAGAAGAGCAAGATGGTTTATTTTCTCATCTCGAAGTATCTCTAAAACAACCCGAGCACAATGCGGTCTTGCGTTGTCGTCAAGTAAAACAAAATACTCCCGTCCAACAGCGTTCGACGGTTCAGAACATGGTCCATCATGATCTCTTGGGCATAATGTTAGCCCGTGAGTGTACCATTAAAGATATGGAGGTCAGTTCGCCACCCTGAAGAAATTCTAGCCCATACCATAAGACCACCACTACCAAAGGCAACGACTGGTTGGGTGTACTGAGATACGGTACGATGTCCGGCACTACGATATACCCTTTGACGCCGGCTATCGTTCCTGAGACAATATCTGCACTCGTTCGAAAACAGTATATCATCCCACGGTGTCGCTTCTTGAAGCCTACGCCTTGACCATTCCACTCGGTGTCTTCGTTGCGCCACAGTTCTTGCAGGACATCTCAGGGAGCGGTATGAAGTAAGTCCTACCTCAAAAAATTGATTTCTCACATTTTAGTCGAGGACTCTATTTCATGTGGCATTCTGGAGCACTTGCTGTAGATGTCTAGCAGTTGAAAAGGAGTGCATTCTTGCATTAATTACCAGAAGCCGATCCTCACGAAATGTTCTGATGCAAAAAGATCCACTTCCAGGCCTACTTGCAGTCGTACCTGTTTTTCTAAGGCGCGAAAGGGCACGTCAAATTATGTCTACCTGGCGATCTCTTCTTTGGTGCATAGCAACTGCTAAATTTCGTTGTTCTGTAGTTAAATGGTTTCTCTGTATTTTTGTTTATTATTAAGAACAAAAGTTTAACACACGAATAAAAAAAACACTGAACAAAAGAGATCTTAAGAAGACAGAAAAGATTATTCAATCAAACACACAAACTCGACTTGACACTAATATGGTGCCACAATTGTAACTAGATTCGATAGGTTTTTGCTTTTTAACGTCAAACATTGCCGCTTGCTCTAATTATCAATAATAGATGACCATTAGCCACCAAATACAACAACAACAACAAACATATATGCTTTATATTACAATATCCCTGTTCATTTTTGAGTAGTTTATTATGCGACGAGGTGCTGTATAAACAAAGAAAAAAGAAGTATCTGCAGAGGTAGCTGACACATAAGTTCTAAGTACATGATGTTGACATAGAGTTAATGGGCGTTAAAGTTGAGAATCTTGGAAAACTGGCGTCTTAATATTGAAGCCAGTGAGTCGGCAACAATCACTAAGATGTTTTATAACGCTGCCTTTTTGGTACTTTCAAGTTTACTTTAGTAACAAACGCTGTTAAAATAATACATCTAACTTCGATTTCTTATGTTGGATATTTTCAAGTTTACTGTCCATTAAATTGTTAAACACCTCTACATTTTGACAAAATTGAGTCTTCTGTTTTAAGTAACTACATCATAAAACATTACTTTATTCATAACTAAAAGTACGGTTGTAATTTTGTTTTTAGTTCTATGATTTCACAAAATGTCCTAATATAAATTCTAGAGCCGTTTCTCAGAAACTGTTTTTTGAAAAGTTCATAAATCTTGATTACATACAGTGTTTACTGTTGAATTTTGAAATTTATTTGCTAAGTTATTAAATAATTTAAATATTACGTAAATTTTTAGGTGTCCTTATCTCTAACATGTCATATCATTTACTTGTAACATTTCTTCTGTAAATATTTTGTTGATAATTTCAAAAACGTAAGATAATCTTTCGTTACCAATATGAATCTACCTTTGAAGAGATATTAATAACTTAAATTCAATGACAACTGAATAAATAATCTTTGAGTAAACGGGCATTAAAATAAGAGTTTTCAGAAAAAGTTCAATGTTGAAGCTAGAGAATTACCAAAATTACAGATTAGGAGACCGCCTGGCGTTTTGGAACAGCGGCGGTGTTTCTGTAGCATAGTTGGGGGGGGGGGGGGGACATTCTTAAAATGTGGGGCATGTTATACTCTTATAGCACTTCATGCGTTGATCTGCGATAAGCGAGGTGGGAAGAGAATCATGGGGTTGTTTTGGTAACTCCACGATTCCTAAAATAAATATTAGAGATTACATTTTGCAAAAATGTTTAGCTGTAGACAAGTATTTTTCACAAATAATGCTTATAAAAGCCTAGAGAGGGGATTGCGGTAGAGTAGTGGCCGCAACGCTTGGCTTCGGAGTTATTGGCTCAAAGTCGCTCAAGTTTGAATCATCAGCACTGCACTTTCTCAGGATGTTTGTGGAGTCTTAGTTGTAGTTGGTCATGGGGTTTTTAAAGGTGGGACATCTTAGACATGTGAATATCATGAAATGTGCTGAGTCGCGATAAACTGAGTGGACTGCCAAAGGCAACTCCCACGATTCTTAAAAATAAATGGTTAGAGAACGTATTGATCTTTATACTTAACTAACAACCTAAAAGTTTCTTGTAGAAAAGCTTGAAAGAAGAACATCACTATATGGAGGCTTTATATCATAATTTAGAAGTATTTGTACTGGTAATTGTGTCTGAAAGTCAAGATCCTCGTAAGAACATCAATATATAGAAAAAGTTGTTAAATGGAGGTTCACTATATGCGAGTTTAACTGCATTTCTATTGCCGCCTCTTTTGTTTTTTTCTGATTTACTGAAAAATTTCCACAAATGTGACCCCAAGTAGCACATCGATATTGGACCAACATTTTTTTTGCAAATATTAGTCCAGTGTTGTAAATGTTAACGTTTTGTTGAAATGGATATATATTGCCCGCTTAATATCGGACCAACATAAAGAAAACATGTAAATAAAATATTTCGCAGTTATATTGTTAATATGTAGGTAGAATACATTGGCAATATGTTGGCTGTCCAATATTGTAACAACATGAAGAAAACAGGTACATACGGTGTTTTGCAGTTGTATTACTAATATATTGGCAGAATACATTGGCAATATGTTGGCTGTCCAATATTGTAGCAACATGAAGAAAACAGGTACATACGTTGTTTTGCAATTGTATTACTAATATATTGGCAGAATACATTGGCAATATGTTGGCTGTCCAATATTGTACCAACATGAAGAAAACAGGTACATACGTTGTTTTGTAATTGTATTACTAATATATTGGCAGAATACATTGGCAATATGTTGGCTGTCCAATATTGTACCAACATGAAGAAAACATGTATATACGTTGTTTTTGTATTTATTAATATATAAAGACCAAGTACAAACAAAAAAATATATATACAGGGTGTTAATGAAACATGGCGAACCCCATTTGTTTTCTTTATTTATTACGAAAAATATTTTGAGTGTTTAACATGAACATAAAATCCTATTATTAGATGCAAAATAAACTTTTTTTTCACTTCCGGTTTTACCGAAAATAATCCCAAACCTCTTATTTTAAATGGAACACCTTGTACATTTTGACATTTTTGGAATCACAATAAAATTCTATTCTAAAATGTTTAATAGGATTTTGTGTGACCATGAAACTCTCTAAATTACATTTGTTTATGTTAATAAATAAAGAAAATAAATGAGGTGCGCCATGTTTCTTTATATATCATAATATATTCTAAACATAATCATCGCGTTTTTCGGCCTCCTTCGCGGTCCTTTGCCGTACATAGAAAAGTTCCTACTCGCTCCATGAACTCCTTATCGATCATTGCAGGGAATCTTCTGCGAATTGCTTCTGTAAATTAAAAGAAAAAAAAATGCAATTAAAAATAAATATTTTATTATTTTGTAAATTCTTATTTAGTTTTTATAATTCTATTATTTTGCTTCGTTGTGCGTCTATGTCTGAATGTGGAAACCATCAAAGTTTTAACACAGGTTTTTTTTGAATATTAGAAAACTATCTTTATTGCTTAAAAATGTTTTCGAAAACTATTAGCGAAAATAAGCACTGTTTATAAAGAGTGTTTTTAACAAAAAAAAGATACGGCACGTGACAAATTACGAGTATTAGAGAAAAACAGTAACAATTCAAAAAAAAAAAGAAAAACGAAAACTACCTTTTAATGCTTCGCAAAGTTTTAACGAAGAAAAGCTTGCTTTTCTTTTGCCCCCTCGTAATTTTCCATATGTAGAATACTTGTTGGCCACGTCTGCGTTTAGTATCTTC